>JABVXS010000516.1:0-29789 GCA_013365335.1 Madathamugadia hiepei
AGGGTCAATATAGGTCAAAAGAATCATCAACAGAGCTCTGTTGAGAACCGACCGCTCACCAACCCTCCATATATATATAAATTAGAGGAAGGCATATGTGAGAAAACCTAACATGGCATTTTTACATAATCAAAATTTCAATGACACAAAAAGATTATCTTCATTTGTTGACGACCAGACATTGTTACTGCGAAGTGATAAGTAAACAAGATATAATCTAAAAGAAAGAAAACATAGCCAGAAGTTGCAAGGTGTGTCACCTGTGTTTGACATCACAACTGATCCCAGAAAACACATTATCACTAGCACGACACCCTTTCGTAAGACTTAAACTGATGAAATACCCACTTATAATTACGACGATGGCAAATTTCCCAACGTAGGAAACGTAAGCTGAAGTCAATGAAGTCAGTGTATTGGTACTCAATATTTTCGGGGTTAGTTCCTTTTGCCTACCTAAACAGAACTGGATAAAGTCTCTATGCTGCTGAAGATTGTTAAGGCTTATAAAGCAGATAGAGACGGGTAAAGCAACTGGGATAGCTGGTTCGCCCGAAATCTCGAAGAATGGAAGTCAAATATCTCATACCAAATCTCGAGGTTGCACATTGCTGGGAGCGAATTTCCATTTTCTCTCAGTGAGTTAGTCTGTCATAAGCTTACATGATCAACAGTTCCCTATCGCTCGCTCCAATTTCGTTTTCATTTCAACGATTACCGTCATCAATAAACATTGATTAAAAGACATAGCGTCCGTGTCAAGCAATACAACGGCTTCATCGTCAATCTCCACAAAAAAGGTATCAATTTTTCACAAGTTTTGGTGCTCAAGTGGGAGTATTAAATTTCTTCCTTTCGGTTATGTATGCACTAATCATTTCAGCAAATAGTTATAATTATTAAGAATAACCGCTTCATTTCTCAAATTTATAAGATTATTTATAAGATTTACTAACCAATGTCAAATTATGATGGATAGAGTTATTTTCAAGATAGAAAAACCAACTTCCAGCTAACGATTAGAAGTGGACAAATGATTATTAATCAGACAAGCGTAACCAGAACGGGTAACTGCGGTCGTCTTACTTATTGACCGGAAAGCTCACAACTGAAGAAAGCTGTCTTCCACGCTTTCGGAAGGTCTTGAAGGATCTGAATCACGGTCCATCTACCACCGCCACCACCTGCTTCTCCTCGAACGCTTCCATCTGCACTGCTTCACCTAATCCTCAACATTCGCTGCATCATGCATCATGCAACAAATGAGACAGTCCATCAAAAGGTGCAAATGATTAGCGTTAAGGGTATACTGTTAAAGAGACAGTTGAGCTGAGCAGGAAATTTCAGGTTGGAGGATTACCGCTTTCTTAAAATTGTCCACTCGAATAGGAAATGTTCCTAGAAAACGAATAAAGTCTAAAACCGTATTTTAAACCTCAGGAATATTGACTCAGGAAGTTGTTCTAACAACCAATCGGGATATTAATTCTTCTAAATTCTAAGATAAATATTCAATCCAAATTTATTCCACAGAATTCTGAAATCCGTTCCAGAGCTACTGAGACAGTTTGCCCGAATTATGTATTTGTAAGTCCAAACAATAACCTAAAATATGAACAGCATCCTTTCTGAAATGATAAAATTGTGGGAAAGCTTTAGAAGGTTCAGAATTATCAAGAAAATTAAGTAGTGAATTTAAAAAACCTCAAGCATCTCAAGTCTAGGTGTGAATCCTTCTCGATCTTCTAAATACCGACAGAATAACGGAGCAAAGCGGAATGTGTATACAAACTAAAGATTATAATAAATCATACGCAAACAAACAACAGAATGTTATCTTTAATCATCTTCCTTTTTCCTCGTCCAATACTATTCTAACATCTAATCTTTTTGGAACTATCCTCAACACGGTTTCTGAATATATCATTCCGGTTACAAAATTCACAGATGAAGAAGTGACAGTGCATATAAACCTGCTCTATAAATTCATCTATCATTTAGTGCTTCCAGTTATTTATTTTGTATTATATGGTTCAACATTTTCTTGAAAACCGAACAAGTCAAAAATCAATTAAAATCAACAATTAAATGAGAGAAAAGCTATTATCTGTCATTCCTATTCAAAACTATATTAAACGACAAACCACATATTACTGAGTAATTGATTTTTTAAAATGATACAAAATAAAAAAATATATACATAAAATACGCAAGACTTACAACATATCCGATGATGAAAAATTCCAACAATAAAAAACTGTTTCATTTTTTCTCGAACTTCTTGAAACTGTCATTTATGTTCAAGCAAATTTAGAGGCAAAGGCGGATGGATAAACCACTATTCATTGGAGATTTTACCACACCCATGTTCTTATGGGAATTTGATGGCAACTCTTTCATTTTTTTGGAACTTTTCGAGATATGTTAGATAATACGAGACAACCACTAACACAAAAAAAATTAAGAACAACCGTTCCCCGTAGTTTCGAGCATGTAATACAAGAACTTCGCATGAAAAATAGAAGTAAATACAAAACCTTGAAATGATGTAATTTTGTCCTCACTTTGTTTGGAAAGTTACAGTGTGCAAGGAGAATTTATGATTAGATCGTGTCGTATTCAAAACAAGAAAAAATAAATAAATGTTCTTAAGAAATAAGATAAAATCTCTGCTTTGCGTAAAAAAATGAATAAAAAAGGATGATCAAAGCATATAAAAAAAGAATTATTACCAAAATCTGTAGGAAGAGAACAGAGCAGCAAGATAAAAGGTTGCAACAGATGAATGAATCGATAATTCGCGACTCAAAAATGAAACTAAATTACCAAACAAGAAAAGTAGATGTAACAACAGTGTAAAAAGATTCCATTATGAAACTAAAACTCATGAAAACTGAACAAATGCACAGCGAATTAGAAAATATTACCAAAAGGTTACAATACAATTGGAACAAAAGAAAATTGATTAAAAAGATGAATTCCCTTTTTTATCAATAGTTTGGATAACTGGAAGTCCTTTGCTAATCGTAAAATAGCCGAGGACTAAACCATCCTTCCACAACGTTTCAACCATATTTTTGGTTAACTCATATTGGTGCAAACTTTACATCAGATAAATCTATACATTTTTCTTCACTAAAAACATAAATTCGAAATTCCACAAAATAAATGGTACCAAACAACGTGACAATGCACAAATGTAAATGATTTTGGATGACCCAAACAACCATAAGTAAGAATTTCCTCTGTTATAATCAATATTACATTCCGTGACGTACTTCCTAAAATAAGCACGTATGCATTCGTGAATCATCTGCAACTGTGAATCTGTACACGACAAAATAAAATATTAAAAATACGGCTGGCAGTACCTCGGATTACACATTTCTTCAGGGATAATGTCCGCTCAAAAAAACTAAGTGGTCATAATAGCGACTTACGACTAATGAAAACAAAAATTACGGAACCAAAAAAAAAAACTCACATAAATAGAGCAATCTGATGCCATCTAAATCCATGATGCAGAGACTAAGAAACGCATTAGAGAAATGAAGTATACGAATTTCAAAATGAAGTACTGCTTGTCACCGTAAAAGAAAAGGACTGATAATGACTTGGCAAGAATAAATAGTGAAGTTTCGCGTGTGTAGGCTTTATTATCAGTAAAATTAAAACAAATATACTGACACACGCATAGAAAGAAAATCGAAATATTAGACTAACAACAAATGCATTGCTCCTTTCGAATGGTTTCCTCATGTTTGGCACAAATTTTCTTGGGATATATTTAGATTAATGGACAAGTGCCCACAAGCGTCAGTGGAATATACCTGAAACAAAAGATCAATTAGTACATGGTAAACGACCCATAACCTGTAGAAATTTTGTAGGACATTAACACGGATAAGTCACAGCAGTAGAACTGCATCAATATTCTATTAAAGATCAAAATCACCCAATGGACCTTACGTTCCCGAATGAAACCTAATTTCATAATAACTAGTACATCACATAATCCTTTTTAGCTAGCATTAAAAGTAACCAGCTCACTGATCCTAAAAACCATGATTCATAAGAAAACCGTCTAATAATCAAAAATGAACCAGCTAAGAAAGGTTAATTTAACGTTTATTGCGATCTAATTCCAAACAGAGGAACACCACTAAAAATGAGAACAAAATCACAAAGCAGAGAGCACAAAATCACGACGAAACAATGTCAGAAGTGGTTCTTTGCTTGTTTCGTCGGCACCATGAAAAATAACTTGACAGAGCAAGATCCTCTGAAGTTAGAGTAAGTGTTCACTTTGGATATTTAAGAAAGGTGGTCTTTGGCAACTCCCACTCTTCCCTCATTCTAAAGGAATGTATAAAATAAAAAACTTCATTTCGAGGTCGTCATGCACAATTTGGAAGTGCACCAAGATTAGATCTGGATGCTTCGGAATAATCAAACCCGTAATTTGCCGGCGATATGGATCGCGGCCCAAATTTTCATATTCTTCTTGGTGAAGTCCAAAAGATTAGTGATGGTTCAAGCACTTATACATGAACGATGAGTGATCGCAAAAGATTTTGTTCGTGCTTATTACATATTTGCGTGACACCGCAAAACAGAATAGATCTTCAAGTAACGAGGACGATCAATCTCACATCATCATTCTCGCTTGGTATATCTCGTCGAGAGCTTGACGATTTATCAGTCTCTATCTGTTTCGACAAATGATACTTGTCCGACAAAATTTTACCGCAACATACTGCGGCCTATTTTATTTCTTAATGTCATAGGTTCGTTTTTCACTTTTTTTTTTGATATTATAGCATCTACGTTAAAATAAAGTGTGGATTTCATCAGTTGACTATAAAAAATGATTAATATCAATAAGACGACAATATCGAAAAGAAACTTGATAAATGAGGTATTCTAGGTAGAAATTAAATACATTTCGTTAACATAAATTTATCTAAAATGTTCCAGACAATTCATCGAGTTGATGATGGGGAATTTATGATGATCCGGACTGCTTCAAGGTATTAGTTTTTTTATTTAGCAATTATTCTTCATGATTTTTGCGCTTCTAATATTTCAGCTTGCTTAATGGATGGGCGTAGCTTACGCGGCACAAGTAAGGCTTCAACTTCGGCTATGTGTTCGTCCTTGGGTGACTGTTTATTATTATCATCAACAAGTAAAAGGAAGAAAATGAATGGTCCAACGTGCAATCCATCCTACGATTTCTGTGCTGGTATCGATCTTATAAAGGTTACTATAGTTTTTCATCTCCAGTGAATAATGCTGATTGATCGTTCGAGTCCGACGAGAACATCCGTGGAGAGTGAATGCAATATACCCTCATGTCATTGATTATGTAGTATGCAAAACACTGGAAATTATCAGTACTGACAGTGAGATGACATCCTAACTTATCATATTTAACATTGATTTTTGCAAATTTCCATCATTGATGCGTGTCTTTTAAACTGGGCTGCATCTGCCAGTAAAAAACGACAAATTAAAAGTTTTATTGGATATTTATGTGCGTACTTAATTTGTAGTGATCTTTCTTCCAATTCCAAAGCAGCGATTATATCCTTTTCCAAAGCAACGGTTATGTTCCAAAGCTGTGGTTACTCCAGCATGTTAACGGTTACAAACAAAGCATCTATTGTAACTATGTCATCCTAATGCCTAAGTATCCAATAGTATGTAAACTTTTGTGAATGTAATTATCAACACTTGGCATCTACAAACTGTTTGGGCCATATCACAATCCTTAGTGCTGCATATCAATTGTTCGCCATCTATCACATGAAATCACTAACAGTGCAAGTGATGGAGTCATCCACACCACCATTTTAAAATTGGATCATCTCCAGCTTTTCGTTCGCTCTGTTTGCCAAATTTCCACCCCAAAAAAAAGTATTATAAAATCTAGGTGAATGACTCTGTCGTCATTATTCACCTATACTACTTCAAACCAAGAAATAATTTGTTGCAATCTCGAGAATCTCTTTGGCGACACATTAATGTGCTAAATTTTAAAGGGAACATAGTCGTTATGCATCGAATTGTTCTGTAAAAAATTTTAATTTCAGTATCTTCGATTTCACCTGAAGCAAATCAACACAGAGCAGAAAAACGCGTTGCTTTTCGAAATACTGGTAACAATTATTCCAATGTAATTTTTTTGATTTTACTGTTTGAATTTTTATTTACTTTAACTATTAACATTAATTATAACATACATTCCAGAATGTCTGTGAACCATCAAATTTGGAATATGCAATGTCTTTGCTAGAAGAAATGCGCAGCAATATAGGGACTGAAGAGATTGATTTATTTAGTTCGCTCCCACTGCCAATTGCTTTAAAAATTTTTTGCCTACTAGATCCAAGTAAGGGTTTCATTATATTTCAACCATTCTTATCATCTAAGGATGTTTTTAAACAAGATGTAGTATATCAAATATAAGTCTCACAAGAGAGGTGCAACATGAGGAAAGTGAGGCTCGCACAAGTTCTGTAAAGAAATCTATTTTCGGAAGAGATAACTATTATAAAGGTGGTTAACTTAATAATTTGGTGTGATTTTTTTGTTTTTTGACAGTAAATGCACAAGATAGCACCCTATGTTTATTGCTGTACATCTTACTTGTTACTATCGTAAAAATCATGTTCTTTAATTTGTTTGTTGGAGGCTATTAGTTTTGCATTCAATATCCTTTACTGGTTGCATTCTTGGCTGGCTCAGAAATTCTGTGATACGTCCAAATTGTTTTTAATTTGGTCAAGAATTTTGTTTATTTTAATTTTTTTCCAGAGTCACTTTGCAAATGCATGCTGGTATGCACCGCATGGAGAAATTTATGTATGGCGCCATGCTTATGGAAAAGACTGTGCACGCTTAAGCGAATGTTTCGACTGTGCTCAGTTGAAACCGAAAATGAACAGCTGAAAAAGCACACAACACGCGATGGTGTAGTATTGTGGAAGGAAGCATTCAGTGAACGTTATCGTTTGTGGAGAAACTGGCATGCAGGTCGTTGTGTTATCCGTACATTTTTGGGTCACACTCAAGGTAGTTTTCTTGATCATTCTCAAGATTAATGTGTCTTAACAAATTTGATTTCTCGTTGAATTTTCAGTGGCCTTTCGTCAAGAATTAAGTTCGTTTGGTTCATCAAGTCTTTTTTAAATAGTTACGATATTTGTAAATTCAAAGTGCATTGTCTCGAATAAACACCTCAGCTAGTATTGTAATCGCAGCATGTTTCAGGTATATCTTGCGTTCAGTTTGATGGCGACCGCATAGTATCCGGAAGTAGCGATAATACAATTCGTGTTTGGGACATGAAGAGTTCTGCTATGTCGGGTCTGGGTACCATGACTCTAACAGGCCATTCCGATACTGTTCGTTGTCTGCATCTAAGTGGTAATCGACTTGCTTCAGGATCTAATGATTTAACCATCAAGGTGATTCAATTCATTAAATTCTCTGAGTGCCATCACAAGAGTGTGTATTTTCTTGAGCACAGGATTATTTTTAATGCCATTTAAAAATGTTTAAAGATGTTAGAGACATTGTAACTATTTTCAGGTAATTTAAAATATTCAAATTTTATACCAGATCGCAGTTATTAGGGTCTATTGAGTTTATCGTAAAGAATTTCATTTTATTTCGGGTGCTACCACCGGAATCACTTAATTACAGTGAAAAAGTTTTGAGGTTTGGGGTCTTGCCGTCAATCAAACTTGGTCTTCTATTGCTTGTCACCAAACAATGATCGGACATACGAACTTTGTGCGATGTTTGCAGGTTTTTCATTTTTTGTCCAAAGCAGTGCTGTATTGTTTTTTTTTTCAGTGGAAACGAAGTTGTATAGTTTTTTAATATTTTCGTGGTTTTGGTTTCAAAATTTATATCATTACATGTTTAGATGGAAAAGGAACGTTTAATCAGCGGTTCATACGACCATACTTTGAAGATATGGTCAACTGAAACGGGGCAATGTTCGAAGACTTTAATGTAAGCTTTAAAAGAGTAAAATCAAGACCGTCTAATTACTGCATCCGTGAACAGTGATGTGATTTGTCAAAACTGATTGTACAAGTTGTCATCGTTTGTAAATTCTTTCCGTTTAATATTGATGATGCGTTTTCTGCTGTTCCACTTTTGACAAGCTTGTATTATAATTGTTTCAGGGGCCATAATGGAGCAGTGATTTGTATGCAGTCCGATGGGCATTTGCTTGTATCAGGATCAGCGGATCTGTCGATGAAAGTTAGTTTGTTGGTATTCAAATAGAAATGATTTAAAAAAAAGATGTTTTAACAATTAAATGAGCGTAATGTGGAAATTATTGCTGTTTTCAGTATTAGATTTATTGCATTGGACAAAGTTCAATATATTTGTAAGCTCATTTTGTTTAAGTGTTGGGATCAGCGAATGGAAATTTGTGCAATGACTTTGCATAATGCACATGATAATGCGGTAACATGTCTTCGATTCGATAATGAGAGAATTGTGTCAGGATCTGTCGATCGAACAATTAAGGTTAGGTTTTTCGATTTTTTCGCAGATCATTTAATGGCTAATCAATGCTGAAATCGTCATTTTATGTGTATTAATCATGTTAATATGTAATTTCTATCTATTACATTGTAGCACTTTTTCAGGAAATAGAAATTCTTTTGATTAAAATGATAATCAGGATATTTAGCTTGAATCACTACAAACTAAAGGCGCTGCAATTCAAATGGAGTATTCCTGGCAAATAAAGTTTATTGAAACAGTAATAAAAATATTTGGTGAAATATTTAGTTCTCTTGCGGATGAATGAGAATTTTGTGAGTTTTAAGATGTGGGATCTACGAACGGGAAAATGTGTGCAAACATTGGATTGGAAATTAAGTGAAGGTCATACAGGCGTAGTTCGGTGTCTTCAGGTCGATTCGTGGAGAATCGTCTCGGCGGCGGATGACCGTACTATCAAGGTATGTTCCGCTGGCAAATTACATTAAATCTGGCATTCTGTTTAATCCATACTTCTGTGAATACGTGAATTTCAGCTGTGGAATTTACATACGGGTGAAAGATTATGTACTCTGTACAGCCATACCGACGGTGTTACATGTGTGCAATTCAGTGATCAACAAATTGTGTCGGGCTCTTATGACATGACCGTCAAGTTGTGGGATTTTGGTGTCTTCTAAAGACTGCTGATTCTTTTCGTGGAAAACTTCACTTGGCGCGGATACTTCATTGTTATGTCTGTGATATGTCTAGTAGTGCATTCATTTTCTTGTACATTACGTTCCAAAAGGTGATAGTTGATCAACTGCTAATAAATTCAATGATGAGTTAGTTTAATACAAACTTTCTCCAAGACATTGAGCAAATCCATCGTTTTCAATGAGTATAAGGTACAAGAGGTTTAGCATCAATTGACTTACATGAATATTTCGAAAAGATTTTCATTAATGATGTGTCAGATCTGGAGTAAATGTGGATCATCATTTTGAGTTTGAGAATCCCTTGAATTTCAGTGATCAGTGCGCATGTTTTTAAAATGATTTTTATCAGTAGATCCGCTTCGCTAAGGAACTGACTATGAGCTCAGTGTGTGTATTGTATTGTTAATATTGATGAATAATATTGTATAGAGTTCGATATTGTACAATGAATATTTTTGCATTGTTTCCTTGTGAGTGATTTACATATTGGTTAAATGCCCAATATTATGGCTCTTTTTTGGATTTTTAATTTTTTATCATTTTAAATTAGATTTCATTTAGATTGCATGCATAGTGGTGTATTTTACTTTAGATATTCAGGTCTAGGTATTCGCTTTGGAAAAGTGGTTTCTAAAATGGATTGCAGTATCAATCAGCAATCAGCTAGCTCCTCAAATGAAAGTGAAGGAGATGTCGTTGAGAAACTTCCCTTTATGTTAGGTAAAGATTTATATTCATTAATTATTGCTCACCATTTGTTCGTCTTTTATATTATTTTGTATTTTGCAAAGAACGGGTAGCTCCAATTATTTTGCAGATGGCATACATAGGATGTGGACATCTTCATATGTGAAGAGTATCAGAAATTCTGGACAAGCATGGTGACTTTCAGGAATGTTTGATTTCAAGCAGTGTGATCCAAAACGGTGTACAGGAAAAAAGTTGATGCGTTGTGGTCTCATAAAAGTCTTGAAGCTAGGAACCAAATTTCCTGGTGTATTGCTTTCCCCAAGTGGTCAGCGAACAATTTCTGCTGCCGATCTCGATTATATTACAAGTAGTGGCCTTGCTGTTGTTGACTGCAGTTGGAATCAGGTTTTTTCAAGCTTGTTCTGTTACCTTAAAGCAAACTGAATTGAACTGAAACCCGGCTTAAAAAGTATGGGTTTATACTTCCATCAGTTAACAAAGTGTTATTCACTGAGGTTTCAGGTTGGTTATGTCAATATAAGCAGAGCAAGAGGCTCTCATCATCGTCTTTTGCCATATTTAGTTGCTGCAAATCCGGTAAATTTTGGTAAGCCATGCCAATTGAGCTGTGTTGAAGCTCTTGCAGCGGGACTGTATATCATCGGTATGAAGAGCAATGCACAATTGCTTCTCTTGAAATTCAAATGGGGTCCGAATTTTTTGAAAATGAACGAAGATTTATTGGACGCATATGCGGCGTGCAAAACTGGCGCTGATATCATCTCTCGACAAAATGCTCATCTGGAAATTTTGGAAAAAGGAGCAAATGAAAGGAGGCAGCGACTAATTGATATGCCGGAATCGGATTCTGGAACTGACAATGATGATAGTGGCGAAAATGGTGATAATAATGACTCCAGTAAAATTTTGTGATGTGGATTTTGTGTGTTTATGTTATCTTTAATAAGCTTGATCGATATTGTATACACACAACGTATGCATACATAATGAAGGGAGATATTTGAAAATGAAAACCATCAAATCTTGATTTACTTATTTAATCAAGTGTTATTCTCCTACAATTTTGCCAACATGCACAAACGTAAATTTTTTCGCGTTTTAAAAGGCGTTTGTAACTTTTTGTTCCTGGCGCGCAGTATGTCGTCCGAATGGAGTTTTGAAAAAAACGAATAATTTTTGGTGCATTTTGAAACATTGAATCGTATTTTGCTGTTGTTGATTCAATGCCTTGCAATACCTGTTCCGTAATATCTTCTATCGTGATCAGTTGCAAACCGGATTTTTGTGCTTGATTCATTGTTGCTTTGAACTGAAAATAAGATATCTTAAAACTGCAATTCGTGGTGAAGCTGTGGCTTGATACCTGATTAGTATAACGAAGATCAGCCCAACACAAAAATCCATTTTCGCGTAGAACTCTGGTACATTCCTCAAAAAACTGTTGACAATCACGGTAAAGATGGCTGCTCTCAATGTTCAATATGAGATCAAATGAATCATCGGCAAATGGCAATTTCTCTGCATTTCCTTTAATTATTCTTCCAGAATATGAATCTATAATGACCGGGTCAACACCACGTACAGTTGCAAATGAATGTCTTCTGCAATCATTTTTTTTGTTAAATTTCTTAAATTCGCAGTACCTACATGTGGTACTTGCGACGTATACGTCAGTTCAGGCGTTTCGTCCATTGTAATGGAAAGTTCATTTTTTTCGCACTGAGTCACTTCCTTTCCGCTATAACTTTTATTTATTTATTTTTTTAACCAACAACTTTGATAATCTAAAAAAAGTAGAGAATTTCGCATTATTTTCCCTCTACCTATAACTATTTTGCTAGAAAAAATCATTTAACTAACCTTAAAATCCATTCAATACCACCACCCTGCCCGCATCCAACTTCAAGCAATTGCAATCCGACAAAATTAGGATATTTCGGAAACAAACTTAATGCTTTTTCATAAAGCGCCACATTGGCTTTGCAGCAATTGTCATTTTCATATAATTTTTCCAGAACCGGAAAATGTTCATTCTTCTTGCACTGATATCCGAGATTCATGAATCGTAAACTCATTTTATTATGTAGTAGACTTAGCAGTGGATACAGTATAAATCGATCGAATAAAAAGTAATAAAATCGATGCAAAATATTGATTAAATAATCAATCATCGAATCGATAAATCAGTCCTAAAATGTTCCTTAAATACAGTAAGTTTGAATTTCATAATTTAAAAAACGAAAATGAACCTAACAAAGTCTTTATATTCAATCGGAAAATTAATTAGTGAAGAAAAATTTATTTGCTATAAGAAAACGCGATTTAAACACCTTGTCAGTCGGAATAGTGAGTTCCTAAAGTGTCCTTGTAAATGGTTCATTCAACAAGTGATCGTCATTGAATATTAGCTCCGTAAGAAGCGAATTTACAACTACATCTTGCTTGATTATTTCCTTGAATTGGTTTACGATAATTCCACAATACACATTCTCTCTTGTTCAATAAATTGAAAGATGATTGCGATAAAAGAGATTTGTTAGTTACAGTAATTTGTCACCAAATGTAAGTTTAATTGCGACATGGGAAAGATGTTTAAAGAAGGGATTCCTTGAACATAGTTAAGATGGATTAAAAATCAAAATTTTATTGCAAAACTTAACATTCTGAACATCTCGAAGTGAAGGAGATCAAAGTCGAACGTTCAACTACAACTGATTGATAGCATTATGGCAATTGTGGGAGGGGATGGCGACGTTATCCATGAAAGTTTGTAAATGTCTGAAATCGTTGTGGATGATGGAATTAGCTGGTATCATCTCACTTCACATCTCAACACGCTGATCACTTGTTTTCTTGAACTGAACAAATGCTAAAAAGACACCAAAAGGAGTGAACGAAATAAATTTTCATTAAGATGTAACTGTTTGACAGCATAACAAAATTTATGTAACAAATTGTGAATTAAATACTACGAAGATTTTCATTTTTTCGAAGCCAAAAAAGAAACAGAACTATGTGTCAGGGCAATTCCATACTTATTATAAACTAAGGAGAAAAAAAAGGATAAGCAAAATACTTTCACAATTGTTGTTCTATTTAAAAAATTCAAACCTAAATTATACGTTGAGAACCGGAGTAACCACATTGGTTCCGGTAGAATACTCATCAAAATCATTTTACAATTAGTTAAAGATTAAGTATAACTGTTATGAGCACAAAACAAATTGGAAATATGTGAAAGTAAATTACAACGAAAGAAGGAATCGATTTGAAAAATAACCTGGAATATTAGGGAATGAAGTGAGAGAAAGAACAAACTGACAATAAATAAGAATAATTTTTTCAACTTTTTCACAAGTGAAAAACTACTCGTGAAAATAGTACAAGCATTTGACTACTTAATGGAAAAAGACAGGGAAATACAACTAATTGACATTTGCTGATATTAGCCAAATCTACAAAATTAGCTCATTTTTTAGAAGCGCAAAATATCAATCAAACCAAAATGGTAAATAACCAAAAAAAAGTTCGAAGCAAAGCAAAATTTGACACAAATCAGGCGAACTACATCGACTCCTTTTTAAAAAAAAAAGAAAAAAACTTTCACAATTTAACACCATTATTTTGGAAAGTAAGATAAAGGAAGTTGACATTATCCACTAAAAAGTGGTTAGCAGAACAGAATAAAAAGTATGATGATTGCCAATAGAAATTAATTTCCTTTACCTTAGCAATTCCAGTTTGTAACTTATTTGATGCCAGGTGTGCTTGTCCAGGTTTCCGATTCATCCATGACAACAACGTTTAGTAGGAAATGTTGCTTTAAAGATGAATTTCTGTTATTTCTTTTTTAATTTGAAGCATTTCAAATTTAATTCAGAAGATTAGACGCTAAATTAAGCAAATGATTAGATAGAATTCTTTATATTTAATCCTGAAATGATAAGGTTATAAAGTTTTCAAGCTGTTCCTTCCGAAAATTGTCTGGTAGAAGAGCTTGAGATTTTAAAATGCCGTTTCACATAATTTATCCGACGCTAACGATTGAAGAAATGAAATAGTGTGAAACTTGGCCCACTTAAGCGAACTTTTTTTGCTTAAAGAAATCTCAAATTTAATTCAACTCTTTTTATGTTGTGCATTTATAAGCCACAGTACTTCTAGAAATTTGCATAAATTTTTTAATATTTCCTCTGAATTGACTGTCTACGTATATTTCACTTTATTGGAACATAAAGAAATTGGTAAAAAAATTACAACGAACACGTGCGCAACAATTCAGAATTTAGTTAAGGGAGTACTTGTTGCAAATCGTCCCTGTCAGTAAAAATAAGTTCCACGACTGTTTTCGAAACGAGTTTTTGAAATTCTAAACGGAATTCATTGGAAATGGGTGGTGGGGAAGTGGGTGGAATTTTTTGAACCGTTTTGCTTTTTAAATTGATTTTGTGTTAGTTCTACTTTTTTACTAATTCTCAAGAGATATATCACGCTGATTCCCGTGATTATCAATGAGAGGAGCGCACACGTTTAGTTGAGGATTAATTTCTTCCACGTAAAATTTGTTTCAGCATATACCGATCCGTACAATAAACTTAGAAAATATGAGGTGTTTCATAAAAATCGTATTAAAAATGTGAAATGGAACAAAAACTGGAATTATCGTTCAGTTGCAGGTACTCTAAAGTCACATTTCTCAAGATATATCTTTATTAATGTGGTGTAAATGTTTGTGTAGGATGAGATATGAAATTTTTTATTGAATTTTCTCTTTTTCATCGAGTCTTTAAAAGGCTGTATAATGTTTGCAAGTGAATTGTAATGTTTGCTTGAAGGCGTTGTTATGAAAATCGTCAACATAGACCATCGTACTAGCTGCCAACTTTTACCTCTTTAACTACTAAAATTTAAATGCATATCCACGCATTTTATTCTAATTCATGATGACATTTCATTTAATGTTCACGCTACCTTCATTTATGCAGTTTTAAAATATTCAGTGGACTTCCTCTGGAAGCAATCTCAGGTGTCCGGATCACCATTTCATTGTGTTCAGGCATCTACGAAAATTTTCTTGAGGTTTACTTTTTTCTTTTCATCAACATTTTTTTTTCAAAATGTTTACAAATCATGTTTTGGATGTAATTTGTAGACTTTTTCATATATGTTAATGCTGCCAAAAAAGATTTAATTTGGAAACACCTTCACATATTGTTAGTGCTCCCGAAAAACTTTTTCTTAAAATTTTGTCAATAAATATGCATTTTTTGATCAGATTGGACAAACGGAAACAATTTTTGGCACCGTAAATCCGTCGTTCACTCATCGCTGTTATGTTTCATACTGCTTTGAAAGTTCTCAGAAGCTTCAGTTTGTAATGTTGGTCTAACATCCGCTAAAATCTTGGCTCTTATTGAATAATGTTACTTTGGTTGTACTCTTTATTTTTTGGCGCCACGTAATTTGTCCTTTAGAATCATTATTAAATGTTATATTTTATAGAAATCAAGTTGATAGTAATAGCGAAAAGTTCACTGGTGTGATTGCAAAGGTGGAATGTGTATTAGGCGAAGTGCTTTCTCACGGTGGTTCTCTTGAGTTGCCACTGTTTCCAAATAAAGGTACATTGGATGAAGTGAAATTTTTTTAGAGGGAAAGAGGAATATTGTGGTGCGAGTTTCGTTTTTTAAGTTTGGGATCTCGGAATAATTATAACTTGTCATTCATGGGTGTGATTTTTAAAGCACTAACAACTTAATGCATTGAAGTTGCTGAGATTTGTTGATTTTTTAACAAGAGTAATTTAAGATTTCTCAAGTCGCAATTTCAGGGAAATCAGTTTTACGTGTGGAAACAGATGAGACGAAACTAACAGGTCAAGCTGTTCGTTTACAGTTTAAAGGTCTTAGATTTCGTGCGCCATCAAGTGATTGTCCGCTGGATGCTTATTTTATGATGTATCTGGTTCCGGAAGGGGCACGAAAATTGCTGCTGCACAAAAGTGAACCTATTGCCGAAAAATATCCATTGTGGAAAGCCTTCCTTGTTCCTCTTTCTCATTTTTCATTTTCATCTGCGAGCTGCTCGATTGAAATTGTTGTTTATAACTACAATGTTAATCGCGAGTATGTTTCTGTTTCATACTGAATAAATCTCTGAAATACATATTTAATTTGTTAAGCATGTAGAAGTAGAAAGGCGGAAACTATTCTTTTTCTAAGACAAGTTTAGTTCTTTTCGATACACTCTTTGTTGTCTGTTCGTTGTACTTGTAAAAACATCGTCACTTACAATCTGCTTCTAGGAATTTATTACCTGCATTTCAGGGACAAACTTATAGGGCAATGTGTGACTTCATTTGATCATCTTTCGAGAGGAGTTGGTGCTTTAAACGCATATAAGGTATTTCATTTCACAATTTTTCAAGTCATGGTGCAAATTTATGGCAGTTTCAAAAACTCGTTTATGATAGTTGCTTTTTTAGTTGTCAAGTATTGAAGGCAGGAAAAAAAGGAGCGCTTCAGTGGAGCTGGTGAACATTCTGCAAGTTGTGTCATCTTCATTTGTTGATTACATAAAGGCAGGGTAAGTCTATCTGCTTTTCTGGTTGTGTTATTTATCAAAATTACTTCTGATAGTATGTGCCAGTGTTTATCTTAAAAGAAAATACTTTCCAGAACGCAGATCCATTTCTCCGTAGCTGTGGATTTCACTGCTTCAAACGGCAATCCACTTGATCCATCATCACTGCATTATATTCATCCACACAAGTTATTTTTGTTTCGGATTTATTTCTATTTTCCGAATGATTTCAAATCATCAGATAGCAGATAATTAAATTTGGCATTTTTTAAAAAAAATATGTTGTGGTACATATTTCAGGTCATGAGGAGGAGGTTGCTGTTTAAAGCCGAAAGGCAGTAATTAGTAAAAAGTCATCATTTTAAAACAAATTCGAAAGTAGTTGAATTTTTTTTAGATCTAATCCGTATATGGCAGCTTTGAATGCGGTTACATCGGTAATTGGAAAATATAATAGACATGGACGAATTGCTGCACTTGGTTTCGGAGCTCAAATACCTCCTGATTATAAAGTTTCACATCTCTTTTTCCTGGCGAGTATTGCATTGTAATTTTATTTTCCCTTTCTCTAGCTAATATACTATTTGGTTATTGGTCGTGAAATTATAGAATGGTGATGGTAAAGATCCGCACGTTAATGGTATTGATGGTGTCTTGAACGCATACCGTTCGTCTCTGCTTTCTATTCGACCATATGCACCAACGGATTATTCAGAAGTCATTTATCACACTTATAAGTGAATTATTTCATCTTAAAAAAAATTGCAGACATTGCGCATTCAAAATGTTGTTGAAGGTACCAATTGATATTGATTTTGCTGGTATTATTATATAATTTTTGATTAGGTTTGGAGCAGCGGTGCAGCGTCAAGGAAGAAGTGATCATTATTTTGTTTTACTCATTGTGACAGATGGATGTGTGACAGATCCGGAGCGAACAGTTAATGCGATCGTGGACTGTGCAGAATTACCTGTGTCAATTGTCATTGTTGGTGTTGGTAACCAAGACTTTTCTCCAATGGAACGTTTACTTTCCCCGACGCTTAAGTCTTCTGGAGGCCGTCTCTTACGTCGTGAGATTGTCACTTTTGTACCTTATATGGCTTCTATGACCAGTAATGAGCTTGTTGCTAAATTGTTATTAAATGTGCCGCGGCAGTTTCTTACCTGGGCCACAATGCATGACAGGTTTGCACCGCTGAGATAGCATTCATCAAATCTTATAACCGACATCATTCTTCATCTCAAGTTTTATTACATTGGATTTTTGGTATTTAGGTGATAAAGCTTTTGGTTAAACTTTCCTAGTTAGATATTTTTAACTTCGACCAGTGTTTCGGTAATAAACAAAGTTGTTCTTTTAAATTTTGCATTGTTCCTTCTTTTTTTCTTTTCCCATATTGTTTTTTGATTAATGCAATAGATATGAAGACACATGTAAAGAAAGCCATGTATACATAAATAAATGTATGTACATAATTGTAATTATTCCTCATGCTTTGCTCCAGTAAATATTTCTTGGAAAAAACGATAAAAATTTTTTATTAGATCTTTCATTCTCGACTTGGAATTTTGCTAAGGGTAGGAAATTAATAAAGGTAACTGGTTGATGTTTCATCTAAATTGTGAGCTGGAGGTAAATCGAGATCTATTATTGGTGGCGATCGAGTTATTGCTGATGGCGCTGCACTTCCTACAAAAGGCAATAATATCTAATCAGTTATTTTTTTAGGAAAGGTTTATTATCCTGTCTTTTTGAAAGTGAAAAGATCCTGATTAGTTTTTATAATTCTTGAACCTGTCATTGACATAACCCTCTGTTCGTTTTCCAGAGTTTTCTGATCCCTCTTTTTTTTCCTTTGGTACGATATTCCATAGTGGACTAGTGCCATTAAACATATGCTGACCAATAAAACTGTCATTATGATAGCTGCAAAGAGAGTGAAATTTGTTTTCGATGCTCTTGATCGACTCGGAGGATTAGATTTTGCATTTCATTTTAAACCAATTTATGTTGTGCTATCTCTGATACGAGAGAACAATAGCAATCCGAAATAGGTGGCCAGGATAAAAAATAAATTAATTTAATCATATTTCTTATAAAAGAAACTCCCATAAAGTTCCGAAAATACTAACCTAAAATAATCCAACCAACAAGTGAAAGTGCATTGCTGGTGAGTCGTAGCGGTACATTATTGGAAGGACAATAATCCTGAGCTCGTAACGGTGTACCAATTGGAGGACAATTGTTAACACTATTGATGCAAGCAGCGACGCATCCCGGTTTGTCGATGTTAATGTCAACGTTTTCCCGAAAGTAAATCCGAAACCACTCCAACGTTGAATTACATAACCATGGATTGCCGCATACGTACATGATACGTCGTTGATTTGGATCCAGTGAAAATGAATTTGTAAAGGTGCTATTTGGCAACGTTTGAAGTTGATTGAAACTAAAACTGTTTGCTGCGATGTTTTGAAAATGTCATGCAATATTCAAATTTCAATGTCAATATAAAGAATATCAAAAAATTCTTTGGTTTTTAGGGTACCAGGATTGTGTTGTACTAGAAGAGGAATCCAGAAAATGTCGAAGGGAACCTAATATCAAGATGATTCATTTGTGGAAGATTTGCGAAAGCTAGTGGCTCAGTAGTATCAATGCGATTACCACCAAGATTTACTGAATACAAGTGATCCAGGCCTTTAAAGTAATCGGAGCGTATCCTGGAAAAAAGCGATATGTATGAAATTAGAATATGTTGACAATGATATATAATCGTCGGAAATCACTTAAAGTGAAGAATGGAAGATGTATTATTTAGTACATATGAAGCATGGTGCTTAATCCAATTTCAACCTGTTACCCTAAGCATAGATTTGTAACTTTTATTTTTCAATTCTCATCGTACCTTCCAGATAATTACATATTTAATTAACATTTTATGAGAAAACTAGAAAGCTCCAACTCACATAGAGAGACGATTTTTATTCAGAATAATTGCTTGAATATTTGGGGTTCTCTGGAAAGCACCACGCTCAATTGTATCAACAGCTGCTTCGGACATTTCCAGACGAATTAACTTTGGTATATACTGCAATTAATTGAAAGATCTGATGATGGTCAATTTTTTAGCTTACCGAATAATTTAATTTAGCGAAGAATAGGAAATTTGAGTGAGCATAGTTCATATCTAATTCCTCGATGATATATAGGTCTATAAGAATAATTTCAGTTGCTAAAAGCAAAGCCATGAACTGAAATAATCACTTGAAAACTGAAATGACAAAGGTCACTAAATAACAAGAAAATGTAGACGAAACAGAAAATGAATGAAGCAAAGAGAGATAAGTCATGACCTGAATAAAAAATTATCCATTAAACTTGATGATTTGGCAATTATTGAAGTAGTGAAGTTGGCAGAAGTATATGCTTAAAGGAAAGAAAGAATAAAGATTTCAAAATATATGAAAACAGTTACTGAAGGGACAAAAGAGAAAAGTGAATTGGAGTTACCTGAAAAGCATTTGATGGTATCACGGAAATTGGAGTTTCACCAATGCTTAAAGTAAACAGATGTGGTACGAATGTGAACATTTCAGGTTGCCAGGAAGGAAATTTATTACCCGTAATATACAAATGCTGCAAATTGGGAATTCCTTGAAATGCTTGTGGAGTCATTTGTGAAATGCCGTTAAATTCAAGTGAAAGTGAATTGAGATTTGGAAAATTTAAGGTACCAACTGAAACTTCACTGATTTGGTTTAAACCCAAATTCAGGTTAGTCAATGTCCATTGCTGATTAACTAATGAGGCAGATGGAATTTTTCTCAATGCATTTGTTTCCAAGCTTAGCTGTTGTAAGGAACGTAGTGGTCTGAAGACATTTGCATCATCAAGAATTTGATCTGTGAGTCGATTTCCCGCTAATTCCAATTTCTGCAGTATATCTCGTGACTTATAGTTTAGAAATGAATTGAGCTGCAACTGACAAATACGATTTCGATTCAATGACAGTTTCCTGAGATTAGTCAGACGTGGAACACCTGTTGTTGGTATGATACCTAGCTGATTATCAGAAAGATCCAGATCAGTCAGTTTATCGAGACTTGCTCCGGCAAATGCATCATTATCCATTTGATTCAAATTGCATCGGTTCAGCACCAATCGTGAAATAGTAAAATCTTGAAAGACATAGGCTGGGAGGATTGGGATTACGGTGTCCGTTATATGAAGAACATCTATCTGAAAATATATGAATTTAATCAAATTTCAAATAAAGTTCCTCACTTGGAAGAAAGCAAAACATTTTCTGAATGATAAAACCGAATGAGCAGTATAAATTTTTGATGAAATAACAATTAATCGTTTTAATTCATTTAACAAATGAATGAATGATGGAGCAGAGTTTTGACAACATGAAATTGCCATTACTTGGTCGAAATAAAGTAAACAAACAAAAACATACTGTAGCACTTCGTGCTTCCGCTATGGCATTCAATATATCTGGTAAAGTGGATGCATTTTCACAGATCAAGGCAACAGGTTCATGAATAGAAGGCGCACAGCGGCAAGGTGGTTGAACTGGTGGACATTGAGCTGACGAAAATATTGCAAAAATATTTAAAAAATAAGGAAGCATAAGGAGTGGTAGTTGATAGGAATTGTGATGAGAATAGGAGGAAAACATTTCACAATGTTGAAATAATAGTAGTTAAATGGGATTGAAACTCCAGTTATAAACAGATTCGGTGAACTTCAAGAAAAGCCAATCAGCAATCTGATATATGATAATATTCCGTACAATTTATCGATCACTGGGATCCACCGGAATGTAAAAAGCAAGCAGAAGGGACGGTAAGCTGAAATGTCCGTAACATTCCTCCCTGTTCTCCCTGGATTTGATGTGACGAATTATACCGTTGCAACGGTGACACTGTGGACAAACAGAAACGAAGGCAGATAGAACCTGCGTGCACTACAATTTCAACTATCGCCTCCAAACATTCGTTTTTCTTCTCAACTCTATCCAAAAAACTTTCAAGAAGCACCATATGTACAGATTTTAAATAGCTACAAAGTAAACAAATAGTTTAATGCAACACACACAAAGATTCTTAGTTAACTATGCAGTACTTACCTTCTCTCCCTTTACTTTTGCTAGTTCTCTTGATTGCAATGCAAATGTTCTCATGAAATTCTGCTTAGGATAACTGCAAAATTCAAAAATTTGCATCATTTTACATTGTGACGAAGATGTGATATAACTACACCATGTCAGCGTGAAACCGAATTTTAACTTTTAAATGAATCTATCACGATGTCATCTTTTCCAAATCCTTTTTGTGGAAGAAACGAAATAATCATAATTCGCTCTACGGTTTCATGTTTATTCATCGAAACTTTCTTTTGTTTTAGTATTTTCTCTCACAGCTATATTGTTTTTACGCTTTTTCCTTTATTTTCCAAATCGATAAGTAAACGTCTGCCAAACGTACATTTCGCAGTTTTTAAAATAGAATATTTCCATAAAAATTCCCGACTACCCACACCTCGAACGGCTCATCTTCCAAACTCTTCGCTCAAACAAAGCTGATTATTTCTTTAAAAAACCCAACATAACCAAGCCAACTTTTTATCAACGCAACAATGTATTTTAGATGAAATGAACACAATGTTTGCTCAGCCAAGCCGGACATCCAAAATTTCATATACTGATAGATGACAAACCAAGAATTTCAATTAAAAGTTGCACAGCTGATAAATCCATGGTTGCCCTTATTTGGTCCAAATTATTGTGCCACTCTACTGAGCACTGGTACAATACATTTCCAGATTTCCGTCAAATATAGTTTTAAATGCTTAGAAACTTTAAGATTTCAATAAAAATAGCAAATACAAAAGCTTGTTGTATTCTTAATTTTTCAGCAATTTGGCTATTCGAGAAATCGTGGTAACTTTGCGAACATAAAATTTTAATCGGATCTATCCAACAAAATCCCCTGTGGATTCTTCATATCTGTTCAATTGAATATGTGGATTCGAAATAAAAATAAATGAAAAATGAAAATCTTCAGCACTCATCCTAACCTGCCAAATTTTATCTCCGGATTACTGAAATATATTTATAAAAATTTCCTTTCAAACACTTGACAAAAATAACCCTGTCGATGACAATAAATTTACATGCAATCAGCGCAATCAATAAGCTAAAATTAGAAGAAATGTATGATGAGATTTGAAAAAGTATTTCTAATTAATGAGCTCTAAATAAAATGAGTTTGAAAATAGCTTATCTTCACGTTTCCCAAAAAAGGAAGGAAAAAGATGATCAAAAACCGGCTAGAACAGCAAATGTTAGAAATTAGCAAAAGTTTCACGATTTCTAAAAATCCAAAAGAAGCAACATTAAAACCAAAAATAGTTTAAAAACGCGAATAATGACTACAACTCTCACACGGAGGATTGGCCTCATAATTTTATATTTCTTCGATTACCAATGCTATTCTTTCAGATTTCATCCCTTACTTCTTTGGGTGCAATTTTTCATAAAATTTGCTGCCTCTTCGTCTCAGAAAATAAACCAGCAAATCAACTGCATTAGAAGTTTTGTTGCAAACGAAATTCTGAGTATGAACAACAGTAACTCAAAGTGCCTCCACAAATCCTCCAGATTCGTTTAAATGCATCAACAAATCACAAAATTAAAAACAATAAAGAAAAAGCAGGAACAAATTGCTCATAAATCAATTAGAAGAAAGAAGATATATTCTGCTGAAGATCAGTAGACAGAGAAAAATAAAATTGAAACGGAAAGATGCTTAACCTGTTATAAGAACTTAATAACGAAACAATATATGACAATGATCTCCTAAAATTTATAAAAAAATCTGGGTAAAATGTTGTTTGCTGAATTAAAAAAACGCCTGCATATTACTAATGCTTTCAAGTTTCAATTTTTATACATTCAAACCATTTCCACTTAAAAAAAATTATGAAATGCATAGCAGAAGAAATGTCATTCAACTTGGGAAACAAAAACTGCTTCACAAATAGTTACAATTTTCATTGCATTACATAAAATAAGGGATAAATCAATTATTACTAAATGCAACTCACTTGCTTTAACACACATAGCATGATATAAGTTAATGAAAATTAACAAGAATAGCCCAGTGATCACTTGGGAAACAAAGTGACGTACGGATTCTGTTCTGGCCTTCAAGCGAAAAATCCACTTTCGAAAAGGCACCACCACTAGAAAACAATGAGTGAACAATGAAATACAAAATCTTTTGGAAAAGCATACATTTCACAATTCTGAAGATGGTCTCTGCTTGTAAGAATTCAGAGTAACTTGCCGGTCAGTTTTAAATAAAGTCTTTTAGTCCTGGGAAAAAATCCCTTAGCTACCATATACAAATGAAATTACAACTTTTCAGTTGGTATACAATCATCTTCGATGATAGCTGAAAGTCTCAATATACCTTTTGTAAATGATACGATCAAAACGGCATCGAGCTTTCCCAGCAGTTATATTATCATTCAGTAAAGCATCCCAAGTAAACCTAAACATAGCTTTGGAGCCAGCAGCAACCCATGCATCAGCAAACCCAGGGGGAAGCTCGCCTATCTGTATTTCAAAACAATGGAAAAAAGCTAAAAAATTTGTTTGATATTTTCCACTATATTCAAGCTTTTCCGAACAAATAGGAAAATTCATCCATTTTCCATACTTGATATCTCAAAATTACAAGAAGCCAAATATAATAAAACTATTAAAGTATAATGTAATAGGTTCCTTTGAAAATAAAAAAAAAAGCAATTTATATTCGGACCAACATAAAATTCTTTACCTCACTATCGCGAGCATTGAGATCACCCCCAAAAACAATTACAGTTTTGCCATCATCCCACTCAATCAACTGTTCGAAACATTCATGGATTTGCATGATTCTTATATTAGAATGCTCCTTCATGCTTTCAAGATGCGTATTAAGCAGCATCACTTTGCGCCCACGCAATAAAGCCTGAAAATTGTGCATTACAAGAATAAAAACACAAAATGAATCAGGAAAGAACGGCATCATTCAGGACAATAAGCACTGTTTCTTATTTCATATATTTAAACTCCATGAGTCAGAGAAAGAAGAAATATGAGCTAAAAAAAGATTTGCAAAAAACTGCAACTTTCGTAACTACGAAGTCACTACAATAATTCTTCATTCTGAAAGAGATTAAATAAATCTCAAAGTTTTTCCGACCTCGACAAGCTGCATTGACCGTCCCATTCCTGAACGTTCGTATGGGATTGCTTTATGAGAGATCAGCTCGATTAATGGTTTCAGGAGGACAACCGTAAAATATGGTAAATTTGGAGTAGCAACCAGGATACTATACTCACCGCCCAAATTTTTCCTGATCTGCAGGATCAAATTTGGTGTCATTTCTTGTAGGAAAACTACATCAGCGGAAACCCTTAATATGGTATAACTTATTTAGAACAAAACTAATTTTTCTTGACTAGTATAGAAATGAAAACAGTAAGATTATTCAATCATATGATGACGATAACGCGACCAAACAAATAAAAGCTTCACTTAAATGGGACGAGTATTCAAAAATTTGTACATGATTCTAACCAAAATGAATTTTCATTAATAGATCGTTCTCGAGAAGTGTCACAAACATGTTCCCATTTAAATGAAGCGTCCAACAGTCTCTCTTAAAATTACTGTATACGATAATATAGTTCAAAACAATCCCATTAAAAGAAAAGGAATAAGAACATGAAAATGAAAAATGCAAACTTCGAGATTATATAGCAAACTGCAGTAAAACGAATAGCAAGATTGCTTTCATCGAGACCATCGATGTTCCATGACATAAAAGTAAGCGAAAAATCCTCATCTGGTTTACTTGTAACAGAGTCAGTTGATGCTTTCGTTGAATTAGTCCTTTCCTTTACTTCCGGTGTATACGAAAAAAAGCGATCCAATGCAGGCTAAAGTAAAATAAATGCAAATATCTGGTCAATAACAACATAGGTTTGCTGAATTAAACTAATCATTAAATCGCAAAATTCACTAGACATGAGGAATAATGAAAAAAGTTTGCAAATATGCTCCGAATGGCAAAGATAAATATTATCCATCTCTTTCGTATCTGAAACAATGACACATACTTGCAACTGCCAGTTGAAATCCTGTAAAAAGAAGTGCGCGCAAGCTTCATCCGTTCCGGTAATTTGAACAAATTTTTTCAAGTTCTCTTCACATTCTGCATCTGATGGCTCTTTCGCCTACAGAAAAAAAAAAACAAATTACGGAAAACAATTATTGGATACGAAACAAAATAGGAAAATTAGGAGTAAGAACCGGATAAGCAGTGGTAAAACGTTGAGAATAAAGAGTGTAAGATACCTTTACAAACAACTTTACATACTACCCTCCTTTAAATTTTCAGTCGATGAGTTCAATTTGAAGCGATTAGCACGTGTGACCAAGAATATGTCCCACATTAATAGCCGTCACTCTCATTCCAAGACGAGATGAGATGACAGTATAAATCTTAGAACATAATCTAATCACATTTATTATAAAAAAAATTAAGAAAATGAAAACAAAAAAAAAGTACGAAGAAATATACGAAGACAAACTAACAGAACTGCAATTTGCCGAATCCTCCTTCGATTTTTCTTTTCGTGAACTCTCTGATAAGCCAGCAATATCCATTTCCAAATGCAAAGTGTATTTACAGTCAAATGTTTCAAAAATTAAAACGATATAGTACGATTAATGGCTAAAGTCCAGAAATGGACATCGTAATTTCTATTTCTTCAACTGTCGTTTAATTTTCAATAGTGAGAATCAAATTCCGCCCCCTTTTAAGTTTAATTTAAATCGAAAAAGAACCAGAAGTAACGCAAGAGTTCACAGCAATGAAAGGCAAAAACAAACGGAACATGCGAAGAAATATCAAGATTTGCCCATTTTCGTCTCAAGCAATTTCCCCACAACACTCATTCCCAATCCGAAACAATACTGGAATGGAGATTTTAACCCTTCGGTTACAGATTCCGTTTTTAGCTTTCTAACTACCAACCTGAGGGTTTGAACCCACAAGCTGAAATAAGTTGTATTACGGAAGTACTGGGGTCGGTTAGGTGTCTGTCGAGCTGTTAAAGTCCGGGTATTGGTGGAATGAATGGCGATATGATCTTTATGTATGTAAATAAACTAATCAATATTTTTCAGTTTACATTATGCAAATTAGTCCCGATTTTTCTGAAATTTGACAAATCTAATTTTTTACATTATTTCAACGTACTATACTTTCTAGCAAAAACTAGTCACATTGCAATTAAAAAGAATGTAATTTTACTAATTTGCCTTTTTTTTCATCATTTAATTGTTGAGTTTCTGAAAATTTTTAGGAAACCGATGGTTCTAGTTTGTCTTTTTTTGCACGTATTTCTGAAATCCGTTTTTCTTTAATGAATAAAGTGTGCACTTTTGTTTGTTTTTTTTTTCAGGTTGAGCGAACTATGTCCTACTGCGAAAAAGAGGGTTTTCTTGTTCTTTCGAAAAATGACTGCGACTATACACCAATGTATTGGTATGGGAATTTTTCGAGGAATAGAGTTTATAAAATTAG
Organism: Madathamugadia hiepei; assembly: GCA_013365335.1. Classification (NCBI taxonomy): domain Eukaryota; kingdom Metazoa; phylum Nematoda; class Chromadorea; order Rhabditida; family Onchocercidae; genus Madathamugadia; species Madathamugadia hiepei. The sequence continues at coordinate 27,184 of JABVXS010000516.1, forward strand.
ACCAATCATTATTTCGAATCCATCTGTTCTGCGCCAGATCTTTTTATCTGAACCAAAATCGAAATATTTTGTTACACTTATACATTTGTAATTTAAATAAATGCTTCGGTTTCTCGTGGATTAAAGTGTTAAAATTCAGCGTACTTCAAGATAAATTCTACTATGCAATTAGTACTTCTTAATTTATAGTGAGGAAAATATCTGGAAATTATGTAAAAAAATATCGGTATCATTGGAAGAACTGAGTTATTGCAGTGCCGTATTTATTTCCAACAAAAACAGAATGGTAATATACAGCTTGGCTCGTTTTTATTTACCACTGTGTGGGATACATTTCGTTTTAAAAAATATGAGCTTTCATTTTTGCTTTAACTTTTCCTAAAATATCGCTATATGTTTTCAGATAATTTCCATCATTCTAGGTTTCTTTGTGGAAGCAACGTGCTGTCGCAGCAAAAGGGCAAGACTATGTGATATGGGTCAGGATGAGTTTTAGAACATGCTTAACATTCACAGAGATTTTAATTGTTTTCTACCTTGCTATTTTTAATAATGCTTTCTGGAATTTTTGGCTGACTAAAATGTTTTTGACAGGACTATCATGTAATCTTGCTGTATTCTAAATCGGGATCAGTGCTGGTCTATGACTTTGACACAACTTTAACTTTTCCTTGTGATGCTGAGACATACTGGAATGAGACATTTCGTCCCGAGTTAAATCTGAGTGAGAATTATCACAGGTGCGTCTCATTTCTTGCTGCACATGATTCTTCATGTCATTTTGCACAAGTTCAAAAGTTGAAGGTGCTGGTGGTATGATTAATAGTGAAAACTGTGCATTATAATAGTTGAAACCCAGCTAGAAAGAAGGAAAAGAATGGAAGCAGAACAATATTACCATTTTATAAAAAAAATTAGTGTGTTTCAGGTATTTTCGAGTTATTAGTGGTACATGTTATCTGCAGCACTTCTCTTCTGATCGTAGACACATGTTGGAGGCTAATGGAAAGTACAAAGCACCTCAACCTTCTTGGCCGCCAATATATAATCGAGGTCTCTTCGATGGTTACTGTTAAGCAAGTAATTATAAATTTTGTCGCTTGCTGGATATGTTTCAGATGCTGGCAACAATCTTCATAGCTTTATATCAATGGATGTTCATTTGTTGAAAGAAATCAGCGAAGTATATGATGAAAATTCATTTAGTGAACTCATTAGTGAACTTCGATATTGAATTTGTGCATGCGTGCCATGTAGATATACATCTGTTTTCCACGTGATTTTATTTTTATTCACTTTGGTTTCGTAAATATTCGTGTTTGTGTGGAGAGAGTATTTCCAAGTTTGATTTGTTTTGATTAAAATTGTACTAAACAAGTAAAAGTATCACTACTCTGTATAAATGCTGAGAACTTTTTAATTAACTGAATTTTGTTTAGCATTTTTTTTCTGGATAATTCGAAGCATCTTAAGAAACGCTGTACAAATTCTCTGCTGTATATGTAATATTTTTGCTGTTTTCATATTTGTTGTACAGGTCGTTTAAGTCATGTGATTAACTGTGTAAAAACTGAAAACTTTTCAATCGTAAATCAGTTGATGAACTATGAAAACGTCATTAGACTTCGTGGAAGTGCGGTTTGCTGGTGTTCACATAAATTATTGTAAATTGCTGTATTTAAAAAAAAAAAACTTGATGATACCTCATGTTTTATGATGCTTTTGTAATAATTTTTTTTCAAAGAAAGTCATTGCAGTCAAATCTGAGTAGTATAATTTTTGATTGCGCAGAAAATTACTAATTTTCATACTGTGAATGTATCCAATAAGTTCTCTTGAAGAGTTGCAATTACCGATTGTTGAAGCAATATTTCGAAATGGCAACCTCGTTCTGTTATTTGTTGTTTTTTGAAAGGTTAGAAGATCTTCAGGATCGCTTTTAGAAGTTTCGCTTGTGTATTCTTCCTGGTAGATGCAATGGTTACAAGTCAATACTTTCAGACTTGGATTAGGACGTTCCTTCACCACTTCATCTTTGGCAAGAAATATTAAGCAATTCTGCGTCGACATTGCCGAGAGAAACCTTATTTCCACCTCACATCCATCTAATTTGTCCAACGTTGGTTTCAAAGCAGTATCAACTCTCCCCAGTGTTGTTTACGCAGGTAAGTTACTGTGGAAATTGTTTTATAATTGGGTATCTTTATTCGTTATAAATGTGCTCTGATTTGTATACAAAATTATATTACACCTCTTTGCAATCCTTTTTTACTGGAGCCTCATATTTTCAGGATTTGACCCTACAGCTGAGAGTCTTCACATTGGTCATTTACTGGTATTAACGAACTTATTTCGCGCAATTTTACATGGATGTCATGCTATTGCTTTGATTGGTGGAGCTACTGCCCATGTGGGGGATCCAAGCGGTCATACTTCGGGTACAGTGCATTATAACCATAGATTCTATGTACAACTACTTAAAACCATTTGTTGGCGGTTGTTTTTACCACTTTTTTATTCTTTAATGTATCTACGTTATGTGAAAGAGATTCATTCATTCATTATCAGCCATCAGTTCCATTCCGAACTTTAGCGATTTGATGAAT
>JABVXS010000517.1:0-29753 GCA_013365335.1 Madathamugadia hiepei
AGGATCAAAACCGTAAGTCCTTTGATTCAAGGAATTTAGGTTTGAAGTCTCATAATAAAAAATAAATTCTATCCACGACATATGGAGCCGGACGTATGAAGACAATGCTCCACAGAAGCGGGACAAACGCTAAGGAAGAAAGAAGATTTGGTTTTCTCATTAATTACTGTTTATCAGTGTACTTATTGATTTCCCTCATATGGTTGAATGAAACAAGTTACTTTCGAATCTTTAAATTTTAAACAGTGGACATGCATAAAATTGGCGCTTTTTGCTAAATCAATAGATGAAGGTGGCGCTTTCCGTAATACCTCTGCTGCTTGTCCTGAAAATTTTCCACATGCTGATTTGCTCACAAGTTTTTCTTAAGCTTTGCAATTTTTTGAAAAACCAGAACAGATATGTCAACAAATACTTTTTATTTGCTCCAATATTCCTTGGTGATCCGCGCTTTTGTTTGGCTCTTTTCTGATCATTTTCGCTAGTTCCCATGAGTTCCTCTAGTTCGATAAGCTTCATTTCATCTTTTGTTAGCTTGAAATCTGTCAGGTGGCTTTTTGGGATTACGTCCTAAATCAAAATAATTGGATCGGAAGTAAATGGTTGAAACTCGTTGGCAAACATTCACTTACCTGTATTTTAAATGATGCCTTCGTGTGCGGAAGGAGAACACGCATTCCATTTCTTCTAATTGACGGTAACTGGTCAGCCAAATTTGTTGCGATCATATGTGCGATGAATGTGTTTCGATCGAGAACATAGTTCAGCTCTAGGGAAGCACAATACTGTCAGCAAGGGGCTCGGATGACATCTGATCATTCTATTTAATCTTCATTTCAGTTCCACTAAAGCCATTAGTTACTTAAGGCGCCTGAATGGTGCAGAAGAGCTTGCAGATACCATTGATGACCTAGCAATACCATCTGGACACATTGCGGATAAAGCAATGAGCGATGTAAGGGACAGTAATATGGTTTATTCATTTTACTATGAATTCAACAAGGGTTCTCAAACCGACTAAGGCTTAAAATTTTCGTGGAAAGAAAAAAGCAACCGAAGTCATCGTCATCTTCACCAAATGGATTCATTAAATACTGGCCAACTTTGAGCCATCCAATGTAGAACAGTATTTGGAATGTCGTGAAAACTGGAAAAAATATGGATACTTCTTTTTTCATTGAATGTTCGTCAATTTTCGGTTGCCTTCCAATCAAACAGATTATGAAGTATCCATAGGTTGCTATCGCCACTACCTGTAAGGCTTGAAAACTTGTGGAATTACGTGAAGATCATATTTTTGGAGTGAAAGAGTCAAAAGGTTGCGATTATTTACCAACTGTGCTCTCAGAGTTCTGATCACAGTGGTCAAGGTCAATAAGCCCATGTACTTGAGAATTGACTCTTGGCCTCTACCTGCGTGTAAACAAGGGGTATCTTCACCCAGTCGTAGACAAACAGCATGGCGAAACCATCCCTAAACGAGTACAATTGCTGCATGAGCATACTAAGTTGAACTGAGTCAATCCGTTGCTGTCGGTACAATGCTCCCAACAAATTTGATATCCATATTATTGGTACAAACCTGGAAACCGAATTATGCGACTTTCAACAAATTCGTCCGAAAAAATTTTAACAAATTAACGGCTGTTTACTTGGGCTGATTTTTCGGTTTAACCTTCTACGGCATAGATATCACCTTAAAATTTCTACTCAAAGCTACACGTTTAAATCTTACCATTTACCATGTCTTGCCTCGATACTTGTGAACATATTATACTCTTCTTCAGTCATCAAATCTGCCTCCACCAAATGTCGTTCCGTTGGGAATCTTTTTAAAGTACGAACCGATATTCCCGACCAAGCAATAGCTGACTAAACATCGTTTATGTACTACTGACGAATCATCGGTGCTTGTTCTGTTTGAAATATCTGTAGAAACAGTGCCTTAGCTCATTTATAAGCATATTTTACAGCCGTCACAGTGAAAGATACTATTTGCAGAACAAACCTGCAAGCTGGACCATCTTGCAATAGCTTGTCGAACATGCAAATTGTGATCACCAGGTAGGCACGTGGCAACCATCATCATTAATTTATCAGGCCAACTGATATAATTGAACTGTTCCCACCATCGTGCTACTACAATCGCAACAAAAAAGCCGAGCAAAAAAGACAAGGGAATATATTGGGAGCCAATTTCGCACCAAACAATCCATCCTGTGAAGTATTTTTTCTGCTTTTCATCTAGATAATACCACTGCAACAAAGAGTCAGTTCAAGACATGATTCTTGCTCTGATCTTGCTAAATTTAAAATGTCAGAGCAATTGCACTCATTAACCAGTAAATTCTTAGAATGTCGCACTGTCGCAATTTCCTAATGTAAATTTGCATTTGTGGAGAAAAGATTCTTTTGATCAAGATGATCTAATGGCTCTATATACTTAGTCCACTGCAAAGGTGATATCCAGGTCAAAGGAAATTATGCTGATGAAGCAGCATATGCAGTTGTGGCCATTTTAGTCTTAATGAAAGAAACTTTGAATAGTCTGCCGCAAAATCAACAGTTTATAATTTTCAGATCAAAACGGAAATTTCGCCTTGAGAAGATGCACTTCGAAGTGTTTACATTCATAATCTAAACAAAGTCGGAGCAAATTAAGCAGCTCATTGGAATTTAACAAATTGTAAATCTAACGCAAAATGAAAATTGAGAAGATAGGGAAGGCAAGTATTCTACACTGCTCTTTTCTATACACAACAAGGTTTACGTAAGAAATCTTTTACAGCTGAAATTTCTACATTAAGAGATTGTCTATTTTCGAAACACTTCAAAACTGTTAATATTTGGGATTTATTTTTAGATCAGAATGAGACGTTCAACTAATATATTAAAAACCTAGGACGAGAAGATAGAAAGAATAAGAGAAAGTTTAAATTACCTGAAAAAACAGAACAGTATAATAGGCGAAGTAGAAAGCAATCAGGTCCTTCAGCACTGCTTTCCACAGTGAACCGCGCCAACGTAGCATCAGTGACGACAGCTTCTCTTCGTATGAAATCGTCATCTCTTCTGAACTTTCTCTTATTAATTCATGAAGAACTGTGCTCAGAGGGTAAGGGAACTAATTATAATTATACAGTCAGATTGCTCCAACACATTACCCAGTAAGTGGACGAGCTAAAAAAGTTAATTGAACAGGTAAAACATGCTTGCCCACCGATGAGCATCGTGTTGACAAGTACGATCGGCATGTATGCGCATATCTATTGCGCCTCAACATGCGTGTGCGGGGAATTTGACAGTCTCTTTGATAGAAATTCAAAATGACAAGAGTTTGGTGAGCAATGTGACAATTCCCCCTTCATTTGATGATGGCATTGAGGGAAGCTTCAACCATTATTTGGTAAACTCAACACGAGATTTCGCCTACTCACATGTGGCAATTAGCAGTCCAATCATTTCAAGTAATTATTGCACAGAAAAATTCAAGAAATCAAGCTCATCGCCTTCATCGAATTTACAAGAAGATCGGTTGCATTCAAAACTCGATTATATTTTAAGACAAAATTGTCGCGAAATTTTTCGTCGTAGCGAATTTGTTCCGATTCTTCTCCTCATTGATTGGCAGGAAGCGATTTGTCTTCTTCTTGAACTCAAGAACAACTATCCTCAGAATGGGTTACTGATGTTCCGGTTATATAGAAAGACACTAGATGTTGCTTGAAATGTGATGTGTTCGAGGGAACAGAGATAACCTTTACTGACAAAGTTTCAAGTATAGGATAATACTAGAACTTCAAGTTAACATCAGGAACAGATGGGCCTAACAGTGGAAAGGAGGTGAACAGTTGGAATAGAATCAAAATAAGAGATGGAGAAATTCGTAGCGATCTGTAGATGGTGAAGTGAATTTGCGTGAGAAGGATGTGGAACTGGTATGTACAAGATGTGAAGCTGACAGTTTCTCAGGCTTACAAGGGAAGGTTTTGTTTTCTTGTAAGTGAAATTGCATACATATTGCACCTGATATGGCTTTCTCATAGCCATTTGTGAGGTTTGTATATTTTATAAGCTTATTTGCATTCCGGCGGGCCAGATGCACAATTCAAAAGATTTGAAGATTAGATAAGATTCGTCACCTATACATAAGAATGTTTAATTAATTTGTACATAGATATCTCGAATATTACTTCATATATATTGGTTTCGTTAAAAATTTCATTTTTTACAACAAATACTGCCAACCAAATATTTCGGAAAATATTGGAGTATATCCATCCGTTGGCATATGATAGCAATTGGGCAAAATGAATAATCCGTTAGTTCAGATTCTCGCAGAAAAGAAAAGGAAAACAAACAAATCTTTCAGCATTTTTTCAAATAAAAGCTAAGAAAACCGGTGTGATCAAAGACCAAGAAAACAACGGTGCAAGGTGAATTCGCCATTAATCATGGTTTAGTCGATTATCAAAATGTCCTATTCTCATCAGTTATCATTGCCACAACTGTATATTCGAAACGAAATTCATGAATCATCTTTAAAGTAAGACAAAGGTCTGGTGATGCTTTCATTTGGAGGTTTGTGTTGAACTGCACAGAGTGGAAAACGTGTTCTGATAAGAAGTGCCCTTACAAGAAATGAAACTTATAAAATTCACTTACAACTCACATCCCGCATGTAGGACAAGGAGAAACTGATCCATTCATTAATAACTTTTCTTTTCAGTTTTTAAAAGAAGCAGTGTGAAATTAATAATAGAATCTGTTAGAGTGTGAAGCTAGTGAATTAACTGCATTCTGGAAATCATCCAGTACTGGTTGTGGTACTTCTACTACAGAAGGTACTGCTTGATTTTCTATTGATCACACCACACTGCATGACTTGTTACAGGTGTCCCCTGTTGTCTCTGGCTTTGTGTGCGGTTGATTCAGTTCCAAGTAAGGTTCTGCAACTATACCATTAGGCAATGCAAATGTCTTTTTTCTAATCAATGAGATATATGATGATTTAAAAATCAAAACGATCCATGTTCTTGTGATACTTGGATTCACATGGTATCAAAATTCCACAGACAAATTCATGTTAGCTTTGATTGGGAACGATTCAATCGACGCGAAGTTTCGGCGGTGTTAGATAACTTGAAGCGGCGATTGTTTCGCTTTCAGGAAGCATGATATCATCCGGCGGAAATGTTGTCCACTAAACGTTGATTGTATGAATGAATCATCAAACCCTTTATTATTTTATATCTTTCATTGTCGTAGTAATTGTCAGCTTTTCTTCTACCTGAAGCTGAAACGACAAAAGTGCATGCAAAAAAGTGGGAGTAGGACGTTTATGAGCACAGTAAAAATGAATAAGCTGAAAAGTGACATATGAACGATTGAACGAAGTCGTGCTTCATTTCATAACTAGGCGATCCATGGCAATCCGGAAGAGTGAGATATGCCAGACTTTCTAAGAAGAAAGCTAAAACACTGTATAGGAGCGCTCCACAATAGTTCAACACCTTACTTGTAGTCAGAACTAAGCTTGTTAAACTACTCATTGAGTATCTTTGCACTTACTTCATTCCTGTCATTTATAAGCAGCAGTCGGAAAAGATTTTAAAATTTGATCACAACCTGCTCTGCCTTGGAAGAAGTTTAGAGTTGGTTTTTAATGGCACTAAAAGACAATCCAATTATATCCATTTTTCCTTCGTTTCGTTTCCGCGGAAGAACAACTTCTCGAAGCAATTGTTAAAGACAAATGGATTGTGGAAATACCTACAATTCATAATGCCACTGCTCTTTTACTGCCAGACAATTTTAATAATAAAGCGCAGAACAATTTGAATAAAGCAAAGTAAGATTATAGTGATAGGAAATTGAAGACGTCGGATGGGGTTGAGACAGTCGATACGGTCGCTTAGCGAATCATGAGCAAGGGGGGGGGGCGAATTATGGACGAAGCACAGAACTGTGACGTGGAGACGACGCCTCTACAATAGCGGACCATACAACCATGTGGGATAAACGCTAAGAAGATTTAGTCTGTTCTAATGAAAAGGGCTTTATTTGCTTTACAGTTTTACGATACATAGCAAAGAGATATGCACCAGGAAAAATGAGACAGATAAACAAGATATTTTCGGACTTTAATGATCCAATTCTTTACCACTGTTTTCCACACAATTTTTGCTTAACACCTGCTCATTATCCTCCCAGGCTTTCTTTTGTAAATCTTCGGAAACTTTTTGTCGCTCAACTTCCTCAAGCAAGAAAGCCGGTATTTCTTGTTCATTTATTTCAAGCCACTGAAACTTATGAAACTGATAATACTTAGAAAGGTTTCATGTATAAATGTCGATGACTCTAAAACCCTCCCAAAAATTCAGCGAGACTTCAAGTTAACGAATCCATGGATGCTTTTGAAAATCAGAATAAAGAAAAAACAAGCATTGTATTCCATGGTTTAAAACAGTGGATAGAATGGTACTTTGTAAAGTGCCAAGGCCATGTCATGATCCACTGATGGAGCAAAAAATGTCGTTGCAATACCAATATTTCCAACACGGCCAGTACGTCCAACACGATGAACATATGATAAAAAGCTTTCAGGTCTAGGCATTTCGTAATTTATAATCTGAAAAACAAGATTCAAATATAAACGAAAGAAATTTATGAAGTATTCGCTGATATGGTAATTACAAATCTCGAGAGCAGAAATATTGTCTGTCATTGAACTTTTTCTCAATATATTTCATCTCACAAAATTTTTCATTTCCTGCCCATATGAATAAAAAACCTTAAACACCAAAATTACACTAAGTTCTGAATTAACATACGTGAGATATGCCTCCGATATCCAAACCTCGTGCAGCTATATCAGTAGATACTAATATGTGGCAATCACCACACTGCAAGGCCTCGATTGCTTCTCTTCGTAATTTTGCGGTAAGATTTCTGGAAAAAAAGATATCCAAGTAAACCTAAAATTATGCTGACTTGCAAAAATATTTCATGGGAATGGAAAGAACAATAAATCACCATTTTCCCACAATCTTTTATTATCAACAGAATGATTGAAGCGCACCCATGAATTGGATAAGCTTTATATCCTTTCATTGACAAATAACATGCAATAACTGTTGCAAAACGTTTTCTGTTTACAAAAATAATCGTTCTTGGCGGTGGGTTGTCATCCCCTGCAATAAATAATTGAAGTCCTATGAAAGCATTAACCCAATAAGGTTGAACATCTAATTTTATAATTCGATTTCCTCAACATTTGCAGCTGCAAATTAGTTTTCATTTTCCTTTGCGCGACATTACAATTTATTTGGCCATGATGAAGTAAACATCCCCATCAAATCGAGAAATTATATCAATCGCAAGTTTTTTTTTGTGAAATCAAAGACTATATACTTATTGTCAGGTGGAACTATCTATATTCAAATGTAAATAAGAGAATTTTAATAATGTTGTATTACTATTTAAGTACATATCCTGCATCAAATCCAACAGTGCTTCACGTCTTTTATGAACTTCCACCTGAAACAGAGTACAAAAAATTAAATAGCAACCAATTTGAATATTTTTGCTCACTCTACATCCCCTTTGAAAGTATTACAGTTTGAGAATTACTGCTAAAATGCTTTTTTCCATAACGAAATAACAATTAACAAAACAAGGAAATGCAGTTTTTGTCAAAACTAGTGAAACACCAACAATCAATTAAAGTTCAGAAATATAATTAGAAAACGAAGGTGAACTCCTAACTTGCGTACTGCTCGTACTCAACAAGTTTAAGTCACCTATTTCTTAAAATTATGCAATCTGTACGATATTAATTATAAAGCTTCAATGTACAACTGAAAGATTCAAAAAATAGAATGAGTTACATTCAAAACTCGCTGTTTGACAAAAGGAGTTACACTGTTCAGAGCACCAACGACAACTTTTGTAGCATTTGGCATCAGAAATTGCTCTTTCAATCTAGCGAGGTCGTTGTAATCAGTAGCACTGAATAACAGTTTTCGTAGGTTTGTGATCTATAACCATTAAAATAGAAAACAAATGGTTCAGGTTGTCAGATGCAGTTTTCATGTTGGAAAAACCGAAACCTGGTAACAATATAGAGTGAAATTTTGAATTTAATTATTATATTTGCAGCAAATATATTTTAGCAAAAATGATGAATCTAGGAGCATAATTTGGCATCACAGTTACAACCGATAATATCAGCATCGCTCAGTATGCCTAATTTTTTTTTATTCATACGGAAAGAAATAAGAAGGTCATGCGTCTAGTAGAAAAAGTTCATATTACAAATAAGACGGAACCGTTACCAAATTTAAATGAAAGGAAAATGCTGAAACGAATTACCTTACAGCATTCCGGCAAAAGATTATCGACCAAATCATGATAAAATCCCTCCATTTGTAACAGCCTGTCTGCTTCATCAAAGACCAAAAAATGTAAATGGTGCAATTCTAACTGTAATTATTCGTTTACAGAACAATAATGATAGAGACGGATGGAAAATTTCTTGCATATTTCAGGAAATTGGTGAACCACCTCATAAATTTTTTGGAAAAAACCATGGCAAAAATTTGCAGAAAGTAGAGGTTTGCGATTACTTTCAACAAAATTCATTATGAAATGCAAAATCAAGCACTTACGATCTACAAAAACTGTGAAATCCAACACCAAAATCAATCCGACTTACCACTTTATTTTGAAGATAATCACAAAGTCGACCAACAGTACTAATAAGTATATCACATCCATCTTTGATCTTAGCAATGCTATGTTGACGGGGTATCTCACCGAAGCTCAATACAGCCATGCAATTAAGACCTATAATACTGCAGATTACTTCTAGTGTTCTAACGAAAAGTGATTTCAGCAAAGTTTTAAAACATGGAGCTATGCTGAAAGAGGCCTTATTTAGTAAACACTGAAATGCAGAGTTAAATCAACTCATTTGCTGAAATAACTTATTCTGAAGGTTTTCTGCATTAATATCCTCAACTCGATCAAATGTATATCCTTCAAACAGCAAGCTTCACAACATGTTAGTTTTAAAATCTCTATTACTATACGTAATTTAAAAGATTTAAGTCAATGTACCAGCAGAAAATATTAACGTGTCTTCATACAGCTGTTCAGCAAGTTCTTTAGTTGGCGAAACAACAATGCAGTAAGGATAAGTATTTGCTCTAGGCCCAGCTTCAAAAAAGAAATGACGTTTTCTATTAGTTAAATTTAGTCAAAACATTGTGAAGAAAATACACATAAAACTACTACAGATAAAGAATAAAAAGCAGGGCAGGAGTTATAGAAAACGATAATAATGATAATTAGCATTCGCACGAAAATCTCAGTTGAATATAAAAACTAACCTTTGCTTTTTTGCGCTGAAATATAGTTAATTATCGGTATTAAAAAAGCAGCTGTTTTTCCACCACCTGTTATTGCATGTCCAATCACGTCAAAGCCTAAATTTGAAAACATCAAAAACAGTGCGGAAATGTTTTATACTAAATTATATGAAAGCTCCGCATTGCTTTTCACGCTATGATATCAACGTATATTGTCAAATTGTCTGCTGTCAGCAATCCTATTCTTGATTGGAAACGATAAATTTAAACGAAAATGAAAAGAGTAAAGAGCTTAAAGTCCGGGCTAAAGTGATTCGCTTAGAACAGCTTAATAACATCATCTGAAATGGCATCACTTGCCAGCCTGAATCAAAGAAAATGTTGCTCTCTGTATTGGTAATGGTTGAACATAATTCTTCGATTCAATGTTTCGTAGAAGTATCGGATTCAGATTCATTTCTTCAAACGATCTAAACCATAATAATATTTGACACTTTTCAATTGAATAACTCAGTAAGCAGTAATGTTAATTTAAAACCAAGTATAAGAGTTAAGTTACATAAATACTTCAAAATAATAACAAACCGACTTCACAACGCTAACGTCTTTGCCGGGACCATCCATTATAAAACTTTCATTAAGCAAACGATTCAAGTAGTGACCAGCTTCCGGTCTTCTATTTTTATCCAGGTTTTCCTTTGCTTCAACTATATAGGGTCCCCTATCTTCGCCTTAAAAACACTGTTTAGAGCACATAGAAGTGATATGTGGATTCAATTTTTAATTTAAATCATGTTTTAAGACTGTCTCCAACAGACAACTAAAACAAACTTGCCAAAATCACTTTAAGTAAAACAAAACATATCAAATAGCCAAACCCAGTCAGTATTACTCAGAATTACTCGCTCACTCAGGTATGCAGAGGAAGTACGGTCGTAACATCGTATCCCATTTAAAGCATTATTTTTCACTTATTTTAGAAAGGAACCCTAGAAAAATCAAGACATCCCTATCGAAGACTTCGATAGTGCTCAAAGAATGCTAGCAATAAACAAAGGTTACCGAATTTCTGCACGTTCATTGAAGTTTCAGGATTATTCGACACCCACCTGCCAGTAGCTTCATCCTTATGACGAACATACTTACTCAGCACGACATAGTTGCCATTGAAGTTATCAAACTATAATGAGAAGAAACATGAAGAAATTGAGAATATGGTTACTAAGAATGCTTATTTCAGTACTCAGCGTCATGACAACATTGTACTGGTAAATAATCCTCGGCAATCCAGCCAATTCATTCACTAACTTGCAGTTATTCTCACCATAACATCAGCTGAGAATTTGGTGCATAATAACACACCAATTACGACACCTTTACATAGTCAAAGAAAATTAAAAGTGAAACTAACATTGCTTGCTCGAGAGTCCTCTCCAGACGACGTCATAATTACCTTGCAATCATATAAACGGCAAGCTTCCCAGCACCTTCAAAGCACAAAACGCCGGAATCCAATCTGACTTGAAAGCAGAACAGTTTTGGCATCTATTGTTGCATGCAACGGACTATGACATGAGCGTGCTATTGAAACGTCCCAAAATTGAATACATGCGAGTTGAAGAAAAAGAAAGGGTAGTCATCTATGCGTCCCGTTCTGATTCTCATAGATGCCATTTGATTTCCTCGAGATTCCTTTATGTTATGAATGTTTTTTGAAAGTACTATGGAAAAGTTTAAAGCTATCGAATTCTAGAACTTGTTACAGTTTTTACAAGTTGGGATTTGTCAGGAATATATAGTCATGGTTTACGAACTCGCTGCTGGTGAGGTCTTATATTCTCTATTGAAGACATGCACGGTCTCGAACAGATCTATTTTTTCTAGAATTTTAACCAAAAAAAATATTTCATGAGAGAGAAGGACATTCATTTTTGCTCACAATACGATACTAATGCTAAACAAAATCCGTCGTTCCTTTCATGTCACAGACAGCAGGTTGAAGATGTATGGGAAAGATTTCACTCAGCTGCAAGAAAAGAAAAGAATGAACTTATTAAAAACACGACATGATGAACAGAATGGAAGTTGAAGGACTTCAGATTTGATGCTTCATAACAACCAGCCTTTTTCGATGGAAAATGCTTTGACAATGAGTCTATCATTACGATTCCTCATCATCTTTAATGTTCAATATGAAAATTACGAATGTAAGATTTATGTGTTTCCTTAAAGCTTCCGCTTTGTCATTTCGGTGGCATGATAACTTGAATTTCAAAATTGTCATGAGACAAAGTTATTGTTTCCATAGTGGTTGTGTTTGGATTGCCACTTTCACCGCCAAATCGATTTCTTTGTTTCGATTCGTTCCGACTGTTCACCTTTCCTAAACCTTCGTTCACTATAGACAGGATTAACACTGTGTCTTTCCCAATGATCTAAAAAAAAAAAAGAAAACAAAATGAATTCAAATTAGAAGGTATAACGGCACATCAAACATTTTACAATTTGTTTTCTCCGTGTTAGGTTGTTCCGTAACCAGTTTCGATCTGCGGAATGGACAAGAAACTTACCGTACAACCTCATACGGTTCGCCATTGTTTTGTGCCTTCAAACGTTAATAAGATTTGTCTCCAGATCTAAAAAGGAGTTAGAATCCTATCATGGAACTGCAGATACTTCTGATGTATATCGTTTTTTTTCAAGGTTTTCCCCGCCAACCAATCAGCTTACGTCCTTCAAACCCAATAGTATTTTCAGGTGGCATTTTCAGCACCTTTAACTGAACGTCAAGCAGTAGATTTGGACATAAAAAATGACTGGACTAAAGCAATCATTTTCAAAATGAAGACTACAAAACCGGACGTATTTAAAATGAAGCCCGTTTATGGACTCGTTGAAGCTGGTAACAAGGTTGTTAAGACGACATTGCAACCTTTTCAGTTCAACTATCAAGCTGCAACGGCGAAACAGTTTTGTATAATTCAACTTTATCCAAAATTTGCAGAAAAAGGTGATTTTGACATTAAAAAAATGGGATCCAAGTAAGAAGCCCAAGAAAAGCGATCATTTTACAATTGTCATGGCACCAGCGCCCGAGAAATGCAATAATCCAATGAAGATTTGGAAGAGCTGGAAAGAGGCCAAAAGATCTGAGGTGAATTTTCCTTAGAGAAAAAGAAAATTGCAGAAAGAATGGGACTTCGATAGTAACGTAGCTTCAGTCTCAAGTCCACTCTGTTTGCGGAGAATGATAGAAATATTTAGTACTTCGAAATTCTCCACCGAATTTGATATGCAGAAAGTATCGTATATGTGTTCATGTTTTGGCTGTCGCTAAAGACAAGAGAGCAAAGTAGGTCATTTCCATTTGGGCATTCCACCTTATAGGCAAGTATTGGCGCATGTCGCCGACAGGTGAAGATAACGTACAAAGGGATTACAGCGAAAGAGACGAAAATAAAACCATCAAAAGCTGAGGTGAGAAAAACGCCAACGGCGAAAGACGAAGATGTGAAGAACAATAAGGAATTGGGTGAGTACATTGATCATCTATCGAGGTAAGTAACTTGGAAGTTTGTCATCTACGCGCCAGTTTCTGTATGTCTGACGCTACAGTACCAAACGTCGAACCAGGAAGAAGGAAAAAAACAGGGAGATCTTGTCGCTTGATTTGCTCAAAGTATTTTCAGAAGAAGCAAGAGGTATGAAAAAGGAGGATGCTGAGAAGATGAAGCGAAAGGTGAAGGTCAAAGAAGACGAGAAAGGGGAAGAGGAGGAAGCGGACGAGAAGGAGGAGAAAGGGACAAAGAAAGTTATTAAGGAGGAAAAAGAGGGGGAAAAGGAGGAGGAAGAGGATGAGGAAGATGAAGCGGAAGAAGATGAGAAACCGAAGAAAAAATCAAAGAAACAGAAAAGAGAGGATGAAAAAGCGAAAAAAAGTGGAAAAGATGAAGATGGTGGAGGAGAAGAACAGGAGGATGAGCAGGATGAGGAAGATGAAGAGGAATAGATATATTTGCGCTCATTTATACCTAACTGTGATATAAAATAAGGTGACTGTGGTGGAGTGAACGATCTATCTGTTCTATGTTGTCAGGGCAACATTTCACCTGAGGTGTAGGGGGTGGAGTTGAGATGGTAGTTAGTGATGGATATACAGTTGTCTGAGTTGTGCAGATTTCCTTCGTCATTGCCATATTAATTTTCAAGTTGCCCTTGTGGGTAGAGCATATTTGAAAGGATGAAGCTAAGAATTATCTAAGATCGTTAACCGCAATCATTCCTAGTAATTCAGATGCCAAATGCATTTATGAGCCAATGAGTGAGTTCCGGTGACCAAGAAGGTTTCGTGAATGTAAAGCTGTTTGGAACTATAGAAAAGTGTTCGCTTTTTCAAAGGCTTATGTCGTGAAATTTGTTTTGTGAGTTCTCGGCAATCAGGTGACTTAATGTTGAGTGAAAATATGGATGTATTTACTGTTGGATAGATCACCTAACCGAACGTAGAGAACGTGAAACTTGGAAAATTAAACGTTCATTAACAAAGTGACCACAGTTGCAAGTATAGCGCATAAGTGGTTACGAAACCTGAAATATTACAATCACTGAATTGCATCAAATATTAAATTGGAAAGAAAATGCTCCTGTCGTGAAATTTTTACTGCCAGACAAATTTATTTATAAAGCACGGAACAAATTGAATAAAGCAAAGTAGGATGATAGTAATAAGAAATTGAAGACGACGTCGTCTCGTGTTGGGGCAGTCGATACGGTCGTTTTTTCGAATGCCAGGATGCTATCATTACTTGGGTTATATACCGAGTAAATTTGCATCTCTCATCTTTGTCCCTATTTCGAAACAAAGGATTTAAAATTTGAAACAAGGTTGAAGGATTACATTTCTCGAAACAAAGGCTATCACAATCTTTGAGACAAAGGTTACATTTGTTTTTGTAAGTGGCAACGCATCACATAATGTGAACAAAGATCATTTCGCAATTAGCAAGACTTACAATTTCTGTGCTCTCAAGATTTACATTAACTCCTTCCAAACAAAGCCTTTATTGCATTTGGAATTTTTGTCAAAAGAAGTTTTCGTAATATGTGACTGACTCATAGCTTTTTGGTTTTTCACAACACAGCACTAAGTGATGTCAATGATAGAGATTCTTATGTCAATGTGTTCCATCTCTCTATTGATTCAAAGGCTTTCACTTAACGGCTTTCAGATAAAAATAGCCAAGGAAACAGATCTCTTTCAGCTAATAGTGACTAGAATGCTAAGGAAATGGGAATATGTGTTGCAGTTTGACCTTATTCCATGGATTATTTCTTTCTCACCTTGCGGAAAACCGGAAGTGGACGACATGTCGATGAGAAGCGAAGGAATTTTAAATACCATAAATATATCGTGACAGGGGTCACTCCATGTCCACTTTTTTAGGATCACAACAGTTGACCACAACAATGTAGTAGAAGAATGGACAAGGGAGGATGTAGTAAGGTAAAACGCGAGAAGCCTTTGACAAGCTTTACGAGACATTAGGGCAGAGACAAGAGAAGGAAATTAGTTGACAAATTAATTGGATTACGAACGCGGATCGCCCGCATCAATTTCTCATTAATGCAGTGTGGGAGAGAGAGTCTCGGATTTAAATTTCTCAATTTTCCTAAGCCAATATTGTCTGACATATTATTTAAAGCTTGAGAGTCAAGCAAATTAAGGCTTATTCAGAAGAACTGATAAGATTTCTTGATCTCGACCAGTTTTTTTAAGAGATTTCAAAGTTTACATCAGTACTTAGATTGAAAAACTTTTTTGAAATTCCAAGTTTTAATTTGCATATTGCTGCCCTCGTCAGACTGCTAGCTTGTCTACCTTGCTAGCTAGTTTAGACAAAAA
Organism: Madathamugadia hiepei; assembly: GCA_013365335.1. Taxonomy (NCBI): domain Eukaryota; kingdom Metazoa; phylum Nematoda; class Chromadorea; order Rhabditida; family Onchocercidae; genus Madathamugadia; species Madathamugadia hiepei. Next base: position 15,274 of record JABVXS010000517.1, read on the forward strand.
TTATTAAATTAGATAGGCCTAAAAATCGTCTTTGCTTGATTTAACAATGCAGAAAACTTTTTTGGCAAAATTAAAAATACAGTCATTCGTTAACAAATGTTAAATGGTACCGATTAATTGAGTTTAATTTATCACTCACTGATCATTGCAGGCCTCAGTTTAGCATCAATTTTTTCCAATTGACCCGAAAAAAGTTTTAAGCGTTTTATCGAACAAAGGTGAAAGGGCGAAGTTCGTAAGTCATTCTAACAGTAATTTTTCAGACAGGCTTTCATAATTTTATGCCTTAGCTGTTTGAAATTTTAAATGGACAAATTTTCTACTATTAAATGAGGAAAGAAATAAATTTAATCTTCGGCTGATAGGTCTGCCCAATGAAAGAAGGATTATCGAAGGCGTCTTCTGTGTGCAGGCCTGATATCAACGACTATCTCTTCAAAATGAATATAAAGCAATTTAGTGAAAATTTAAGTCAATAATCAGATTGGAGAATTTTGAAAAAATCTATTTGTTTCAAATGAATTAGCTTTTCATTGAATTTTTATTTTTTTTTCTTTTGAAAAATATGTCATTTTGATGAAAATAATTTTAATTGATTAATTATGATTGAATCCATTGGATGCATTACTTGCAGAGAGTTATTGCATACTGATGCGAGCGTTTCGAACTTGACAGGGAAAAATTAAAATTCAAAGAAAAGTTAATTCATTTGGACTTCAACTACTTCCTTCATTGGATCACTTCTTTTTTAATCTTAAATTCTTTCACTTTGTCAAGTTATTTCTCTCTCTCTTTTTCAATCATTTCATTATCTCTTACTTTTTCCCAATTTTTTCCATTACAGCTTAAAGTTTTAATTAACTTTCTAGAAGGCAGAGTACTGAAACATTTTGCTAGAAGGATGCGATTAAAAATCAACTTTCTTTGATTTCAAGCCATTTGATTTAAAAGTTTCTCGACTACATCTATTAGGAAGCTTGAGAAATATCAATGACATTAATTAATCCATTCGAAACTCATCCTTTGGCATTTTAATTAAATCAGTTCATTAGCAGGTAGGTAATGTATTTGAAGGTGACAGATATCACCATGATAATCGATGGCAGTTGGACATCCTGAAAAGTTTGTCCCAGATGGTCTTTGGAAAGAATTAGTTATCCTTAATTAATCCAGTGATCCAGGCTTATTTGTTCATCAAATTAGCCATAGAAAGATGGTTGTGGTAGCTTAATGTCTGAGCATCGTCTGAATCTCATTTCTTTCCTGAGGTGTGTTATCAGCCATTCCTGGGAATAATCCAAGGAGAAACAGAGAAAAATTCCGTTATTTTCATAAATCGAATGATGCAGAGAGATTCTTAGCGGTGACTGCAACTTATCCTCGGCGATGCGTAGGGAACAGATTGATCAGCAAAAGTCTTACCGAGTGGTGCCGGGAAATCTGATTAGGAGAATCAGTTGTCAACGAGGATTATTATTGCAATGTGTTCGCTGTTCAAGAAGTACGCAGATAATTTAGGTTGAGAAATATTGAAATACTTCTGAGAATTTTGAAAAATTCATTTCAATCATTCCAACCAATAAGCAATTTGAATTTTTCAAATTTCTCGGATGAAGTTTAATGTTTAATTAATTGATCTAATCAAATTTCACTTCAAATGTTCATTTTTTCTTAATTTATGCTAAATGAAATGAAGTTATTGTGAACCGAATAATAAGATGGAGAGGATTATGATGGATAATTGGCTACAAATACATTGGGTCATCATATGACTGTATACTCATACTTAGGGTACCGATGACCTTATTTACAGCAACAATGTCACGGTCGAAGGATCGTGTATCGTTGTCAACAACTTCTTGAATATGTAAAGTTCCCAAAGTTCGATCCTGGATTGCTCGATCTTCCACTAATTCCATCGCAAACTTATAAGTCAGATCACTTCTAAAATTATCAAAACAATAAGATATGATTATCTATCCAAATTAGATCGCAGGTAACTCTAAATGGTAACAAAAAAATAATTAATATTAATTGATGCACGGTCAGAATGGGTCTGAACAAAACAGTTCATTCTCGACAAGAACTATTATTTGGTCATCGTTAAGATAAGAACTTTTTTCAGAAGAGGAATCATTTCCAAGTTCAAATTTAATTCAGAACATTTGCAAGCCCACCTGTAGAATATGAAGCATTGGTCCCAAGAAAGCATGGTACCTTCAAGTGCCCTCGTTCGTACCATTTGTTTGCCACATTTGATCACAACATATGTACGTATCGCTGCAATCATTGTAAACTTTACCATAATTCACCTCGAGAATTCAAGAGTCTCGATGACAATTTCTGTGAATGCAAACGATTAGAGAATAGCTTTCCAAAAACTTGATAATCAATTAATTTTGATTTTGCTGCACAATGCAAACCTTCATCTTTATTATTCAATTTCGCACCAACAACAGTAATCCGAGCAATTGAATTGATTTCTTTGCAGGAACATAATCCCCGACTAGGTATATCTTTCTTCAGTTCTCGAGGTGAAAGATTCCGTTCTGAATAAATTCGAAGTAAAAATTTTGTGAATTCGCGAGGCGCAAATGTCGTTGGAAGGAGAATGTAACGGCCTTGCTGTAAATTTTGACAATACAAATGTACTGAACGACCACAATTATATTCAGATGTTGCTTCCGGATTTATTGCCTAAAATGAAATTTGTCTCCTTCCGAGAATTTTCCTCATTATCAGAATCAGTTTAATTTTCTTAGAAATTCTTATTTCTTTGAAAGAGTCAAAAAAAATTAAATTTTCGGTGACCAATTCAAAATTTTTTTCCTATCATTTGAGGTGTTTCCAAAAAAAATTTACCCGATTACTCTTCTAAGACTGTTTCCAACTTTCAGTCCTCAGGTAAATTGATGATGGTAGCAAACCTGATGGATCCTGTGAATTCGATTTTCTTCAACTTTCATCAAATGCATTCCGATGGTTGCCAATGGTTCAAGGATTTTCCCGCCTTCATTCTTTACTTTTTGTGTTAGTGCAAATCGGACTTCAGAATTGTCCAAATCGATGTCAAAGCAATACTGTAAGGTTGAATTTTAGAAAATTTTGATGCAATGTGATGATTTGAACTGATTTTATCAGCCTGAAGTGGATTCGTCAATAATATCGATTATTAAGTAGGAATTTTGAAAAGTTTTCAAATTTTTATGAATGCATTAGAGCATATTCAACGCTTAGTACGATTACATTGAAATGGATGAAAATGCAGGTAACTCAATATAGTAATTCATCATGGGGCGCAACAGTAATTACAAGATGAGGTAAGGTCAGACTTCCCATTATTAGCTTTTTCCAGTTCCCATTATTAGCTGGGTCATCGGAAACTAAATATTGTTCGACTTTAGTGGGGCCTATTTCTGTACCTGTAAATACCACCTGAATGTCACATTAATTATAATCAAACAACCTGGTTTTTCTGGATGTTCAAGAAACATCAGAACCTGTGGATTGCAGCAAAATGTTGCAATGAAATTGATACATCCACCTGCTCGATCATCAGGTGAGCCTTGTTTAACCTCATTTGACTGCCATTCGCCAAAAAATTTCCATTCATGAAATTTAGAGGACGAAGAGGTATTGAAAGGTCGACAAACACTGAGGTCCGTGAAATAACGGATGAACTCTTTCCATGGCATCCTGAAAAGTTAGTAAAGTTCTGAGTGTTTTAATCTATTTTAAATTCAGGTAAATACTGTTTAAATAAACAATGGAAGTAGCTTCATGCTTGAAAAAGTTGACAGGAATTATGAAGGAATCAAGGGAATATCAGAATTCGTGTCTACCAAAATTCGCCGTCCTCTTCAACGGTGATTCCAAGTTCCTTCTTGTGTTCGTCTGTCACCTAAAAAGTTTGTTAATTTCAGATATAAAATGAAAATTTCTTGAACAAAGAAATTGTCCCTTATTCAATTAACCAACAATTACATTAAGGAACGTTGCTTAATTTGATGTACAGTATGCTTGTCTTTGTAACGAAGTACTGAAATACTGTAAAGAATCAATCCTACCTGTCCCCACTCTTGTGACCCATCTGACCAAGGTCCATTCCATTCCTTCTCACCCCACGGATTTTGCAAACGTATCATCATTTGACGTGTCTCCCTCGCGAAAAACAGGTACGAACGTTTTCTAGCGTTCAATTCAACGAAACGTACTGTGGTAACTGCATATGCGTGACCTTTTACTAAACCACATGTCAAGGTTTCTTCAATCTCTTCCTTATTTTTAGCCTGGAAAACAATCCATTGAACTTCAACTGCTCGAGATTTTCATTTCAAGCATTCTCAGGATTTCTTAAATTGACGATAGTTTGAAGAAGTTATATCAAAATTAATCAAATTAAGCCGTTTACTACCAATTCTTCGATTCAAAATAAGAAGTTTGTTTTTTCTGTCGAATAAATCATCGATTGAACTTTGATCTCTTTCAAGACAGAAAGAAAGAGAAAGAGAGAGAGAGATGACAGAAAAGGAATTCACAATTATCAATGATTTTTTAAATAGAGCTGCTAGTGATTGCTTGCCATTGCTTGTATTTCTGTCTAATTTTAATTACGAAATTATTCAAATTTCTTTGTTTCCACCGAGTATCCGATTAAACTTTAATTCATTAACAACTGAAAGCTTCAGTTTCAATCGTAGTGCTGGAAATGATTTTGGATTTCCGGATCAATTTGACCGGATAACAATAATCCAAGTTGAACCCATACTTTCTGCTTTTCCTACAGGACGTTTTAGCTTAATTCTCATTCAATTTGTCAGAGATTTCATTCAGAATGTCGAATTTGTCTTAAAACTTCCTTATCACTTTAAGGATAAAAGCTTATTTTTGTTTGAGTGTCCTTGACATTTGACCTCTAAACAGTGTTTTTGACCCAAAACAGTATACATCTTCAAGTTTCATCACTTATTATATGCTTCTTTTTTTTAACTTTAAATCGTAAGCAAATCAAGTTCATTAAATTTCAAGTGATTTAAAACAACTATACTCTTAGTACACCTATAATGCCCAACTGTCACCATTCATTGTCAACACTCACTGTCACCATCATAGTCATCACCTATTTGTGGAAATAGTTGATCAAAATAAAATTGTCTGAGCAATTAATTTTGTTTCCTTGAAATTTACTTATGCTTACATACTCAGTTATGAGCACAAAAAAAGTTTCATTGATAAGTGCGTGGGTGTCAAAGTAATCACAAGCACGTCAGAATTTGGGATTCAAATTTGATGAAATAAAATTTTAATTCTTTACGAAAGAATGGCAGTATTGGCTGTGCAATCATCATCATACATTGAGCGTACAGCGATTGCAGCGACAATGAGCGCCTGCTGATCGAAAGCTTCTTTGATTTTGTGGAACAGTTTCCGGGAAGAGTCCGTCGAATCATTTATCAGCTGTTTCTTGACATTGATCCGTTCTGCTACACCGCCGGATATATCTTCCAGTGCATCAGCTAGCTGTCCACCAACCAAATTTTCATAACAACCGTATAATCTGAAAATCCTCCCATGAAATTCAATCACAGATCGATCTGATTCGATCATATTTTATAGTATCCAATATTAATTGAAACGTTTATCATGAAGAAATGTTCGTTCGAAATTTTCTCGAACTTCAATCATCGTTGTTGATCAGCGACTATGATAATTCTTGCATTCCATTTCATGAGTTAAAGGTCAAAAGCTATATGAGACAGTAGGGATCTCCTTCATCCAAACTTGTGATCACGTAAATTGTTACTGCGAAGAGTTCAGTAGAAATGGACGATACTGAAGTTATGTAAGAAGAAAACAAACTTGGCGAAAGCTTTTTCAAGCAAAGCACTCCAAAATTCGTTGGATGATTTCGATCTTGCAAATAGAAGCTTTCCGTTCTGAGTTGGCAATAAATCGTCGATGACAATTTCAATCCATTCGTTAAAACGCCAAAAACAAAAACGGAATATTCCGCAGTAATTGTTACTGTCCGTCCATTCTTGTTCGTTTGCACCCGGAATAACCTCAATTCATGCCAATTTATTTATTCCACAATTAAGGTAGAGTAAGGTAAGCTTACAACTGTGTTGACTCAAGAAGCTTTTTGATTTTTCTTTCGTTGGGTTAAAGGTTAAAAAATGTATGAAGCGACTAAATAATTTTGAAAACAAACTTTTTCAAGCAACGCTTGGTTGTGAGTAAGCGCAGAGCAGGCAGATACGAACCAGCAGTTACCAAGTGTACCTTGGGTGACATCATTCGCCGAGGCACCTTCCACAAAAAATTGCGGATTCTCAACGATCTCCTGGAAATGCGATGGAAGGAAAGATGGAAAAGGTGAGAAAAGAAGGACAGCTTTGTGAATTCTTTAATTAAATTATTAATAGAAATAATTATGTCAACCTCCCTCGTTGGTGCTACATAGATAAAGATCTGTGAGATCGTTTGAAAGTTGACAGGTAGCTATATTTCAAGATGAATCACAGGTTGGACTGATATCTATGTGACAATCATGCTAACTAACTACACCATAATTCCACTTTAAATACAACTGGTGAAATTATTTCAAATCACAGATTATTTATAAAATCCATAAATGGCGTTAGCAATGATGCGGTGCATTAAGCAAGGTCAAGGTCATCAGTGATGGCTTTCGTAAATGTTGGTCCGGTAAACGGTATACTTTTACACCGTTTACGATCATCCAGCTTCACGTTGAAATTTGTCTTTCTTGATGAGAGAGCAGTTGCAATTTTTCATTTGAACTTTCAACAAACTTTAATGAAGGAATTAGCGAAATGATGGGAGGATCAGATGACAGTTTCATCACTTTTCTACCAAAGGGATTCTGCGATCGGATGTGATAAGGTTGGAAGAGTAAAAGGAGGAGAAATTCCTTACACCGGGTCGTTTCCAGGAGATATCGATCTCTGGATTGTCTGTCTCCAAAAACAGAGAATCATTGGTCGGCGGAAATTGTACATCCACAAAAAGTTGTTTCGTCCGCAGACATTCTGCTTTCAGACGTCGATAGTTTTGTCCATGAAAGCGTCGCTTTTCCATAACCGCACGACAACGTATTATGAGACCGTTCCTGAAGACGAGGCAACTGATGCAACGACGATCACCGCTGTCACAGCTCTCACCGTTGTTCAGAAAGTAATGTGTGAATTTGGAAAAAACATAACGAAGGTGGGTCTGTTATATAAGAACAGACAGATATGCAGCCACACAGACACACACAGACAGACAGACACACACACACATTAAAGTATCTGAATGTGAATGTCTGTCTCCTTTGTTTTGCACAGAAAAAGGTCAAAGTAACGTTTAAAATCGGTGAAGTAATCACTTTTCCCTTTCATTACCTTTCTTTAAAATTACCTGTAGTAACTTTTTCATTGTTCCAATGTCTGAAAATGTTTCCCTACAAAGTATTATCGATCTGTGTGAACGTTTTACTACAGGTAATACCGATTTTTTCGACATTTGTTACGACAAAGGGAAGAAAAGGTTAATGAGAAAGGTGTAATGAGTGTTGCAAGGAAGTGATTTAATGATAGTCTAAGTGATTGATTTTTTTTCTCTCCTTAACGTTTGTCCCGCCTGGTCGCAAGGTCAGCTTCTGTAGAGCATTGTCTTCCTGCGTCCGGCTCCATAGATGCAAGTTGTTGTTGTGTTCCATTTCCCTTGTTATTGTGTTTCGGACTCAGGGCGATACTTCTTGCCCATTTCATGCAAATAGCGTAGATTTCTTCTTTCCATTGTCGGAGATTGTTGAGCCAAGGTATTTGAAACTGTCGCATCTCATTCTTCTTGCGACTATCGTTACCAGACCGACCCGTCGCAAAGGTCTGTCGTTGGTGATAACATATTTGGGCATTGAACCCTTTTGTATGTGTATCTTATCAATCTCTCTACATGCGGATTACCCACTGAGCTATGGGTAATCATAAATAATTAATATCTGCGAAAAATTTGATGGCAGTGATAAGTGGTTAGATGGGGAAAATAATTTTTTTCTTTCTCGAAATGTTGAATAGATTGATGTCGAAAAGAAAAAATTTGGTGAAATTCATTGTTACTTATTGTTTGAAGTTTTTTTGTTTTAACAATTATTGTTAATTAATGTTAGTTTTTTTTTTTTATTCGTTATTAATTAAAAAATTATCACTGGCAATTGAAATATTATAATTTCAGATTAGTGCAACTTTTGAGGGAAAATTCAATCATAATTTTAATTTAATAACATAATTATTTCAAACCAATAATTTTGTGCTTAATTTTGAAATTGGACATTTTTTTTTTCAGGCTTTACGAAATACATTAAAACGTGCTAATGATGTATACGATCAATTCATTCATTCCAATATTGGACGAAATTTTAGCGGTGAAATATTTGTTGTTGGTGATTATTTGGGTGGAATTTTATTGCATGAATGTTTGAAATGTTCCAGTATGAATAATTGTCAACAATATTTGCATAAAATAATTTCACGACATTCCAGTAATTTTTCAACCAAATCGCAACTTATTGCAAATGAATGTGATGAAGAGGAGGTAATGAAAATTTTTCATTTCCATTCAATATCGATCAAATTTTGGAAAATAAATTTTATACTAGAAAATATTAACAATGTATTATTAAATGTTTTATGAAAGCATCGAAAAAAAAAAAAGAAGCGAAGCTTGCAATAGGTCAGCGTTGAACTGATTTTAATAAATGAATTATTCAAGATTTTTTATTTATTTTTTTCAAAAAAATTCATCTATTTCATTTCACACAATTTTATGCTTATTTGCAGTTTGATGAAAATGTAAAGGTGATAGTTGGCAATAAATTACACCGAAATTCATCGGTACCAGTGACGTTGAAATATCGAAATTCTTTTCAATCAACAACTAATTCCAAAATATTTACAAATGATGTACAGCAATTTGTGCTTTAATTTATTTTGTTTTTTTTGAATAAGGAGAAAAAAAATATTTGGAAATATAGGATAATAACTTACTGGATTGATATAAGCTGATAACAATGTTTTAGTTATCGATGATTGACGTGTTTTTTTTTTTCTTAAAATTCCAAAATGAAATCATTTGAATGTTTTGCAGAGAATGTTGGAATCTTTAACGTTTCGTCCAACGATGACATTTCTTCTTGGTTGTCCTTTGGCTTTTATTTTAATCCATCGAAAATTTCATGGCGATGGTACGTTTGTGTTTTTATCGTATTTTTTCAAAATAATGTTCAAGTTTTTTTTTTTTTTCTTTGTGGAAATGTCAAACAATTAATTGTTTCTTTTCAAGTGCTGGAAGTTGAGCCATTGTATGGCAATGAATTATTTAATATTTATTATTCCATTGATGCATGTGGTGCGCGTCTTGAACCATTACTGAATTCACAACTTGCGATGCTACCGCCGGTTAATTTACCTCGTTACAGTGATATTACTGATGCTGCTGAAAACAATGATAGGTAAATAAATGATTTGAAAAATATCTTTGAAAAAAAAAAATGAGAAATGGATGAGAAGCAAAGTGAAATTTTATTTAACCTTAACCTATTTTGTCAAAACCATATTTCAGTGTGAAATTTCATTATGAATATGGCAAATATTCGTTTATCTTATGTTTAATTTTCCTACATATTTTGAATTTCATACTTTGAGTTTTCCTATGTATATATATATATATTGAATTTACCTGTCTTTTTTTCCAAAATTCCGATAGTGCTAAATTTCATGCATGTTAGATGTGCTGCAATTTGAATTTCTGAAGTGTTGCATTTCCTGCATGTTTGATTTTGAATTTCACAACAGTATTTATATGAATGAAGTGATCGGGAAAAATTGTGAAAATTTTTTGAATTTTTTCAACATTTTCTTTTAATGTGACATCTCTTTCGAGATATCATTTTATTTTTAGCATTCTTTTTTCATGCATTTTTTTTTTTACAATTTATTAAAAAATTTATTAAATTCTTGAATGATATTTCATTTTATAGATTACTTGACACACCGTTACTTTGTGGTAATCATCGTATCGATCATATATTACATTCTCCGCATGCTATGATAACCTTACCATCATCAGCTCTACCAAATGTTCTTCATGCATCATATTGGGAAAGCGATGATGTAGCTGCGTTTATTCTAAAGTGAGCTCATTTAATTTCTTAATTCTTTTCAAGAATTTTTATTTTAAAATAATTGATTTTATTTTGTTTGGTTCATGCAAAATTTAAAAAAAAATTAAATTAACATTTTTTCGGGAGATCATTTCTGGAAAATTTCCAACTTACTGATATTTGCGTTAAAAAAAAATAGGAAAAAAATGGGTATTTGAATTACTGAAAATTCTTGAAATTACTGATAATTGCAAAAATGAATTTCTGGATTATTTGAATTATTGATATTTGATGTATAAGCTTCTTTGTACAAAGAAGCTTATGGTGAAGAAAATAATCACATGCAATGTCATTAATATCTGTGGAGAAAATTAATATTAAATTTTGCAAAAATTCTTTTCCCATTTTGGAAGATTATAATTTGAAACCGAAAAAATATGTTTAGGATTGTTAAATTGTTACTTAAAAGTAATAAATTCATATGCGCTGATGAAATCATCGAAATGTGTGATAATTTTGCAGACGATTTATGCAAACCGTAGGTGCCCGTCCAATAAATTTAGCAAAAATTCCATCAGAAATTAAGCTTGGCCCTGCAATGTGGAACAAGAAAAGAACGAAATATAAGGTTTGTAATAGTAGTGTTTATTTTTTCATTCATAAATTTTCTTATTTAATTTCAAAATCATTGTTTTTAATTTAACATTTGACAAATATGAAGCGAGTAAAAAAAAAATTTTTTTTTAATTTATATTTTTTGTTTTTTTTTTTTTTGTGTTTTTCAGATTGCTAATTTAGCGCCAAGTTTTAGCGGTAATGATGTAATTTGTGTGGAAGGTGCTGAGCAGGTTATTCACGCACGATTTTGTTATGGACCAATGGATTTAGTTACATTAAGTCGTGAAAGCATTTCCGCATATGTGCGACCAAATGGTGGTGATTGGGAATTAATTAAGACATATGTTACTGATTCTCATGGAAAAATTACATTCGAGGTTTTTTTTTTTTTTTAATCCTTAAATTTAATATTTAAGCGATTTTTTTCAAATGCTCTTCATAAATTAATTTTTCTAGAAAAATTTACTTTTATTCAAATTTGATGATTTTTTTTTCTTTAATTATCAATTTTCTTTGGGGAATAGTTTCAATCTCTAAATTGCAACAAGAAAATATTAATTTGTTTTTGTAGCATTTTTAATATTTCATGGGCTAATTAAGGTTTCATTTGTTTTGTTTTTTTTTTTTTAGCTTGAAAAGCGTTTACCAATTGGAACACATTATGTGAAATTAATTGTACATGGTGATCATTCATTTCTGGACTTGTACATTGGTGTTGCACCAGTCGGTGAAGAATTTGTGGTATTTAGTGTTGATGGATCACTTACAGCTTCCGTATCGGTAACGGGACGTGATCCACGTGTACGACCAGGAGTTGTTGATGTGGTACGATATTGGTATGATTTGGTTAGTTAGTTTTTTTTTTAATTTAGTGGATTCTTAGCAGGCTCTCGTTATTCTGCTTCATTCCAGCCAGCGCAGGAAGGGCTTCCTGACGTACAGGGAACTGAGGCTATTTGTTGTTGTGATTTTTAACATTATATTTAAGTCACTTGCTGGTTAGGCGAACAATGACTCGCTTTGTCTCTTTGCTTTCATCTTGTCCAGGAGATCCCGTGAAGAGCACATTGGTGATTATTAGTCCTGATGTGACATCCTCAACATGAGATGGGCAGCTCCGTCTAGTCACACCACTCAAACTTTCTGCCACTATAAGGCTCTCACCATGAAAATGTGTTACAAAAAACGAACTGCAAAGGAGGTGTGACAATCGACGGTAAGCATCTCACACATCTACGCTTCGCTGACGATATCGTGCTCATCGGAAAAAGCATACCTGAAAGTCAGCGGATGCTGTGTGAACTTGAGAAAGCCGGAAACAAAATCGGACTTCATATCAACCGATCAAAGACCAAGTTCGTCGGATCGCAAGGTTTGCCGAGAGCACAAATGAAGCTAGGTGGTAAGGTCATTACAGGAGCCGAAAAATATGTCTATTTAGGACAAGCAGCCAAGGCACGAAACGATCTCATGGGAAAAATTCAGCGGAGGGGGAGGGCAGGATGACACGCATTTAACAAAATGAAAGACATCCTCCTGCACCCCTCTCAAACACCGAAGATAAAAGCGGAGATCTTCAACTCGACGGTCCTTCCTGCAACCCTTTATGGATGTGAAACCTGGGCACCCACAAAAGCTGAAATACAGAAATTGGAGGTGACCGTACGAGCCATGGAACGGATCACGTCCCAAGCGAAGAAATAAGACGCCAAAGTGCAACATCGAGCAGATTGAAATGGGTTGGACTCGTATGCCGCATGCAGGATGGTCGGTGGACCACCAAAGTCCTCAATTGGTATCCGAGAGGGGTTAAAAGATCTTCCGAGAGACCTCCAAAAAGGTGGTCCAACCAAATTAAGGAAATATGCTGCGGAACCTGTAAACAGTTTGCTCAAAACCGAGCAAAGTGGAAAGAAGTTGTGAAAAAGGGTGTACGCGAGGAAACTCGCTGAGAAATCGACTGAGCAAAGAACAAAGAATCCAGTGGATGGGAAAATATTGAAAATTTCATATTATTTTTATTTATTTTTTGTTTTATAAAAGGCAAAAGTCGATTGTACCGCACTTATAATGATAGGTTCAACTTATAATGATTGCAGGTTGCACTTATAATGATTGCAGGGTTACAGTATTATTTATATTACTGCTAGGCCTGATATGCAGCATAAGGTTGTAGCATTATGGCTTGCACTTCATAATTTCCCGCATGGTTTCCTCATTTTCACACCATCATTTTCAACAGATCCTCTTCGGTTGGTTTTCTTCGGTGTTGAATTGTTTGTAAAAATTGGAATTTCTTCAAGTATTGGAAATTCTGTTGAATAGCTTCATTTCATTTCATACTGTACAAATGTTTATTTTCTAGGCAAAAAGTACTTCAACTGAAAAACTATTTGGAAATGGGTTTATCCATAACTGCAGCTTATGGAAGCAGTAAGGATGTATCGGTTTACAGTAGTGGGGGAGTGAAATCGGATCGGATATTTTCCATAACGGGAGGTAAACGAGGAAGTATAAATATTGATTCTTATGCATCACATTTGAAGGATCTCAACGAAGGGTTGTACGATTTTGCGAAACCATTTGATTCATCGCTTATCATTCCTCAAACAAATCCATCAAATGTTCACAGTCGCAGGTATTTCAGAGAATTTCTCTATCCAAATTCTTCAACAGATTGCAAACTAAAAACTATTTAAATTATTTCATACAATTGGTTATTTCTTATATAATTGAGCATGAAATGAATAACTGTAATCATATTTGAATGATTTAGGGAAATATTCCAAAAAGGTAGTAGTTATCTACAACAAACTAATCGGCAGATTACAGGTATAGAGATAATATAAGTATTTAAGTACTATTATCATCACGTAATTTGGGAATGTTTATTATTGTGGAATGGAACATAATTGACTATTTGTAGGTATAATTGAGCATATTTTAAAAAGTATTTAAAAAGAAGTAAAGCTAAGGAAAGTAATCATCAGGCTTGTTTGACCTCCTATTTTTTTTTTTTTTTTTTATCCTTTGCTGCACTGAATATTGTTTAGGAATAGAAATATAACAGATTTGGAAAGAAATAAGTTGAGTAAATATTTTGAAATTTCGGATTTACCCGGACAAAAATTAAATATATTTCAAATTTTAAAATTTCGGACAAAAATTAAATATATTTCAAATTTTAAAACTATCAATGAACCGATTTCATTGAAAAAAAAAAAAAACTTTTTCAGAAATTTGATAAGACGTGCAAATTCGTTCATACCACGAAGTGGACGACAATTATTCGCGAAAAAGTCGCTGTGAAAAAAAAAAAAATTTTTTTTTACGATATCTTTTACAAACTCCTTCATTCATGGTCGAGTCTTAAATTATTGAATGTATTATCTACTTATTTATTATACTATTGTACAGTGTGTATTATCTATTGTTATTCACTTGTTAGATATTTTTTAAAAATTCAACATGAGTGTGATTATGGGATGATTTTGTTGATTCTTCTAATTTGTATCGATCGTAAGCAGTCGGTTCACCGACGACAGACCTTAGCGACGGGTTCGGTGGGGGTAAATCTAGTCGCAGTCGCATGAATGCTATAGGGCGTACTCCAACGATGACGTGCATGTACAAGACCTGGTATATGCGAATCGTGATGAGCAATATACCAGGTCTTGTACATGGACGAAGCACAGAA
>JABVXS010000518.1:6754-29689 GCA_013365335.1 Madathamugadia hiepei
AACTAGAAGTTTGACAAGAGATGATGAGCAAATGCTGAATGCGCTATGCACGTTGGGATAGGATGCTGCGCATTATGGTTGCTCGGTGTCATTCAACAACTACTGAACCTTTCTGATGGCGCTTTCCGCCGGACTCATCCCATTGAGCTTATCATCGATTCTGGTTCTATTAGAGGAGAATATTTGGTGAGTACACTTGCACACTAGTCCTTAAACGCAGTTAAGTCCTTCGTGACAATCTTTCAAGAAATTTCACCTTCAAGTTCTGATTTTCTTATAAAATGAAAGCTTTGTCGTTAAATGAGTGAACGTGACTTTGATAACAAAAAAGAGCTACAAGTATTGCCAATCGTTTTAAAAATTTTGCCAACAAAGCGAAAGCTCAAATCAAGAAATGTTTATTGACGTTCCTGTTTTTTCCTGCAGACAATTGGTGCAAACGATTTTGCAGTTTTTAAAGGAATTCCATATGCCGCACCACCTGTCGGTTCTCTACGCTTTCAGGTAATTCTGGAAATTTCTTTTGAAAACAATGTGTAGCATCAAGGGAAGAATCAGATGCATCGATCTGACCGACACAGTAACAAAACTTGAAATAGTCCTCAATGACCAATTATATATTTGCTCATAAATACATCAAATCGTTGGTTGAAAAATGTATTAAAAAATTGCTGAAATGTTTTGCATGCATGAATTGATCGCTTTCTTCTGGCTTTGAGCTGCAAATAGAGGAATTTTAAAAATATTTCTGTGGAAAAGGTATTTGATAATTGGTCTTTGATCAGGTCTATTCCATCAACAGGAAAATATCGCAACATTCGTTTCAAGGTGCTGAGAGATTTTTATCAAAGATGCATTTAAATATCAGAAAAACATTCAGGCATGGAAAGAACCAATCAATATCTTTGCTGTTTTCAGATGCCAGAACCACCGGCGAAATGGAGGGGTGTCATGAATGCAACTCAATATTCGGCCATGTGCGCACAGAAGTCTCGAATTCGTCCAACTGATCCTGTCAATATTTATCGAATCCACATTTCTGAAGATTGTCTTTACCTCAATGTTTTTGCCCCTCCTCAGGTATTTCGCCGTGGAGAAATATCAGCAAACTAATGATTTTCATTAATTGTCAGCTTTCTAGCGGTAACTGCAAATAGTGTTACCTGTCGTTAGGTAGTGAAAATCCACCATCACTACGCGTCCTTATCCATCGCTCACTTCACGGTTCACTGCCTGTACATTTCATCAAATTCGAATAACCAACACTTGAGTTACTTACCTGCACCACAAGACATTTGATCTAGTTAAATGCTTCGATCCTAAGGTATATCAAATAATTGAATGGCATAAATCAAATTGGCGAACTAAGCATGTCCTTTTGGGCAACAGTTGCGGTCTAATGAAATTTGAACATTGCTTACAAATTAATATTTCTGGTTTCAGTTTACCAATGATACTTACCCAGTGATAGTCTATATACATGGCGGAGAATTTCAGTCAGGTTCCAGTTCCGATTTCTCCCAGGACGCAATTCTCAATAATTTTGTTTCTCGTAAAATTGTATTTATATCGATGAATTATCGACTTGGTCCGCTTGGCGAGTTTTTCACGTATTTTGGCTTTCTTGAATGTATCAGTGATTTGATCATTTCTTGCTTTTGCACACTTCATAGCTCAGAGTAAGAAAATGAAAGGCTTATTACATTGTTGTTCTATCACGAGCCTTAGTAAGGCGAATTTTCGAGAAATCTGTTGAATGCAGTTGTTCTGCAATTAACTTTGCGAATGGTAATTTAATTTAATTGCCATAACTTGCTCTCCACCGTTACTTTGTTTCTTTGGATTGCTTGCCAATGAAATGTGCTTATAGGTTTTTTGTCGACGGGCGATGGAGTGATCCCGGGAAACAATGGCCTGTGGGACCAAATATTAGCTCTCAAATGGGTCAAGGTTAAAATATTGAGTGTTCTTTAATGCTGTGTAAGTAAAAGAAGTAAATAATGATTTAGCATAATATATTTTAATGCCACCACTATATGACCTCTTCATTTCAAATTTTTGTCCAGGCTGATATGCTTCCCTCAATGAAGTACATTGCGATAGGGAAGGCTATTGTGAACGCATGATTAAGTCAATATTTTTGCTTAGATAGTGAATCAAGGTGGGATTTGGAAGTTTTTCAGCTTAATGCTCATGTGTTTGGTGGCGATCCTGAAAATGTGCTGTTGATGGGACATGGTAGTGGCGCTGCCAGTGCTTCCCTTCTCGCGCTATCACCCCGTGCAGAAGGTAAATTTAAAATGCAAAAACTGATAATATCCGAATCAAAAAATTAGTTAGTCCTATTGCAGTGTTAAAATAAACCTTCCAAATAAATAATTTCGACATTGAGAAGTGGTTTAATCATTTCTACTAGAAAATCAATTATAATTATATTACAAATGTATTACAGTCCATTTAACTAACATATGTTAGTGTTGTCGCCAAAGTTTGAACACTGCCTTTTGTTGATTTGAGGCGATAGACTCTCACTCGTGCACATTGTTTGTTAACTTGGAATTAAGGAACAAAATTAGCAGAAGATTGTTGCTAATGATCGATGATTAGGGTAAACTTTGTTGATCGGCGATATCCTCCGCGGAGTTCGCGGGAAGACGGGAATTGGTAGGTTTTAATGAAGAGATCACTGAGTAGCCAAACACGTCCAGTTGACTTCAGAGAAAAAACACTTTATATGCATTTAGATCGGGACACATCATCAATTAACTGTAGGCAAGTAATGGATACATAAGAAGTAATTCTGAGGTCAACGGATAGACCATAAAAAGGGAAAAGCACAGTATTTCAAGGAAATGTTCTGGTCATTTACAACTCTCACAATCTCTGCGAATTCATTGTAATGACCTTATTTTCTGCGGAATTAGTATGATGTAAATTTGTGGTGAAAATTGTTTTGCATGTAAATGATGTTTAGGTTTATTTCAAAAAATTGCGCTATTGAGTGGAACAGCCTTATCACCAGGTGCTGTCCGTGACACTGCCATCAATGCGACATGGTTTCTGGACCGCAAATTGCACTGTCGTTCTTTCAATTCTAGTCAATTATTGGAATGCTTCAAGAAACAACTTAAGGATGAAATCCTTGACATCTCTGCAAGTGTTTGCTTGTTTGGAGTTAATAAATTTGAGATTAAACTTCTGTCTTTCTTGTCTGTTTTATCGAGTCTCCGTGAATTTTCAATCGATTTCGTTTTGGCAATAGATGCTGGATTGCAGAGAGCGCAGTGCGATGATTACGAAGACTTTGTGCCAGTAGTGGATGGTATTGGTGGTGTGCTGCCTGAATCGCCGGAAATGCTTGCAACATACCGGCGGAAAATGCCGATGATAATTGGTACGACGAGAGATGAAAGTTCACTGAAAATTTGTTGGTTATTTTGCAATTTCCAGTAATTATAATTTATTTTAACAAACTTTTATGTAATTTTGACAACTTAGCAATATCAAGCATCCACGTTTGAGAATTAAAAAGTAGGAGTCACCTCATCGCTTTGTTTTGCTTGGTTTTCACCACTGTGATTTTCAATTGAATGCTATTTCAGTAATTTTGAATGAGAAAAATATAAATATGAGCGCACTGACACGTAGTGTAGCAGAAGAAATGGCTGAAAATTTGACGTTGTCATATTCTGGCTTCATAAACCACCGTTTGATAATGGAAGGTTGCAAGCAGGAATATATTTGGTCGAAGATCAATCCGTCTATGGATTCATCAATTTTAAACGATGCTGTGCTGAATGTTCGTCAATCAATCCAACTTTTTTATCCTTTGATAGCATAGCAGATGATGGTGGCATGTTGTCAAGGATATAGGATGATAGGATGTATAAAATGCAGGATGCATAGGTATAGGATTTAGGGGTTTCGGAGGATGGCACATTCTGTGACAGATAACCCAGTGATTAACACCGCAGCTGATTCTTTTTGTAGCACTTTTTTCAATGAATCTTCAGTAGCAAATGGAACTTCTTTTGGTCAAAATGTTTATATGGAACATACTGATAAGAAGCTGAACATTGCCGGGAGATTCGAGATGACTGCCCACCTTTGTAACTTTGAAAAGTTAAGAATCAAATATTGAAATTTACAGATGTATTCGCATTTTTGGTATGACGCACCAGCATCACGACTTGCCACGCATTATGCGAGAGGCGGTGCACCTGTTTACTTATATTCATTCGATCATATCAGCGAAAATTTTGATTACAACCGTAAGTTCCATTCTTGTCCTCTCTCACTCCTGCTTGTACCACTTGAGTCAACATTGTTTTTCTCTGAAAGTTATTTTTTGAGAGAAAAAAAAAACCTTAATTGACGTTTAGCCTGTCCGATCCCTTAATCAATCCACAAATTGTAATTAATATCGTTCCGCTAAATGGAGCCGAAAGAAAGATGGATGAAATGAACCACTATTAACCATGTCAGGATATCTGACATCTACACTTGTCGATTACCTTTACTTGTGTGGAATACATTTTACCTTATCTTTACCACTCTATTTTGCGCTGTACTTGGCTTGGTTCGCAGAAGTATGAAGGTTGGCAATAAAATGTGAATTTTGAATTTTTTGCTGTAGGAGCATTTCATGGCTGCGACGAAGTATTTCTTTTTGACATTGAACCGAGGTTTCTTGTCAAGAGACGTGATCGTAATTGGCAGTTGGATAGGAGGTTGACGGAGATTTTTGCCGAACTCATAATCAATTTTGCTAGGACTGGGTAAGACTTTAAGCAGCTTTCAATCCTTGGAGACTAATGAAAGCCCGCCGAAACCATTTCTGCTATGTATTTGTTTGAAACCAATGTTCCCAGCGAAATGCTTTGATTGTGACAATAAAATTGAGCAATTTTGATGTTTCTTAATTTTATCTAACTAAAGCCCCGTTGTGAGGCTTTCTTGGAATGAAAACAAGATTTTCTCCCAAAGGTCATGCATGGTCTTATAAAGCTCATCAAGTCTTATAAAGGTCTTATAAACGCCAAGCTCATTAATTTTTTTGTTTCAAGCATTCTATTGGTGTTTCTTGAGGTCCCATTTAAAATTAAACAAAAAAAGCAAACATTCCGAAGAGAATTCTCCTTGAATACATTTCCCAAAACATCCTCTTCATAAGATATCTAATAAACTTCAATATTCTCAAAAACTATCCATAATATTTTATTGAAGAGAAGTGTAAAATAATTGGCTTGAGCAAAGGTCTTCACATTTGTTGAAGTGAGAAATGATATATTTTCCACATATTTTTAGAATTCCCACACCGGAATTGTCCGGATTCTCTTTCAACTGGACTGCGATGAAAGTGGACAAATTAAATTATCTATCGATAACGGACAGTCCTACGATGAACGTTGGCTTCAGATGGCAAGGTCATGTTTTTTGGAACTGGTACGCTCGTCATTTAGACGCTGTGGATGTTGGAAATCTTCATCGTATCGCACAGCTGGACAAACAACTCGGCGATTATCAAGTTCGTTTCGAATTTATTTGCTTGCGTCACAGTTGACCATTTAGCATTTATTTCACTGTAGGATTGCAGTGTTAAATTTCATTTTAATTTAATGAAAATTTTTACACCCACTGTAAAAATATGAATTGGGTTAAAGAACACTCCTTGAAACATATGAGACTGTATGAGCCAGGTCAATCGGTTTGAGCAGAATTTCGAAATGCAAAATAAACACGTAACTTTTCAAACTGAATCCTTAATTTTGATTATAATTGTAGCTAGCAACTTGGATGCTTTTGTTCTGCGCTCTCTTTTTCTTTGCAATACTGGTTGGCTTGGCATGTTATTGCACTCGGAAGGAAGCTGATGATGACGATTTGTAGTTGCACATCGGAAAATTGATTTCATGACGTTCACATGATTTGTCACACAATACACGCTGATAAGCGGTTCGATAAAACAATTATCTAAATACTTCAGAGTAATAAAGTCTCGTCAAATTATCATGAAAGTGAATCAAAAAACTTTACTCTCAATTTGATGTTTCACTTGAAGCATCAAACCTTTCCATTTTATCGGAAGAGCTTTGTAGAGATTGTTTGCATTCTTTTAGGACTTTTTCTTCAATTTTTGTCAATGAGAAGTTCTGCTAGTTGAGGAATCCTCATTATTTATAGCGACTTTTCAGGTTTCTTTCTTGAAATCCTGAATTGCCTGTCATTTTCTGTAACCATCTCATTTCAAATTCCAGTTATTTCACTGCACCATTTTTTGTCAAGTATAGCTTCCAACTGCCAGTGTCGGTTTCCTTTCCCTAAATCAAGGAAAGCAATATTGCAGCGGTATTTAAATTGAACGTCAGATTATAATATCCATTACAACTCTGAAAAGGACATTTCCGGTCAAAATAAGCATGAAGTGACTGCGATCAATGGCGTAATAAATCTTGTAACTTTGTGGAAATTTTGATTTCTGGTTGAGTTAATTATCAGACTCTGAAGTGCGTGACAGAAAATTTCGCGCAATCAAAGCAAACAATAATTGTAACAGATGGTAATTTGTTTTCTGATTCGGGTCATTGTAACAAAAATCGTTGACTTCTCACATTTTACTGCTTTTTTGCTTAAATGGTATCGCACCCTTTTTTGATGCTTTGAATGAACCAATCATAAATTCAAAATACATGCAGAAGAGTTCACGAGACAAGGATCGTTCTAAAATGCTTTCATTTTCTTGCATTCCAAACTAAAATAAACTTGATCAGTAACAACTTTTATGCCGCGTTCCCTAGTTTCTATTCCCATCATGAATCGCTATCGCTCTATTATTTTGAAGCGTGAAACTTAGGAATGAAGAAGTATTGCCATTGATGGTCGCACGAAAGAAGAAATCAATGCAAGAATAACTGCCACCTGGACGAAATGGCGAAGTACAACAGGATTCGCTTGCGATAAGACGATAAGTGATCGCCTTAAATATACAAAACTGTAATCTGTCCAGTGGCTACATATGGGGCCCAATGCTGGCCAATAACAAGCTACATGGAAACTTGCATATATGGATGTCGGGGATAACAAAGTTGGAACATGTATGAATGACGACATTCGATGTCGATAGGGATAGCTCCCATCACTGAAAAACTCCGAGAGTTACACCTTAAATGGTATGGTCACTCCCGACAAGCCGATACTGAAAAGCTTCCAAAGGAATTCAAATAGAAATAGAAGGTAAGTGGCCCTGAGGAAGACCAAGACACGATAAATCGGAACCTAAGAATCGCTGAATTATCAACGGACATGGCACAGTACCGAGAAGTATGGAGATGAAGCTGCAAAGTAGCAGACCTCGCATCCCAGTGGGATAAGCGCTAAAAAAAAAATACTAGTTTATATATTGTTATTCGTTTAAAGATTCAATTACCCAAGTTTGGGAGCTCACAAAGAAACAATCAAAGCTACAACAGAACAAAATTTCACCACAGAGATATTCGCCGATCCCAGAAGTGAGCTGGTAAAATACTTATGCTTGGGACGAAGATCACAGTTTATATAGAATTCATTCCATTAACATGGATCTAATCAGATCGCGACACTTCAATTTTGACCAGTTGGCGGAAGTATATCATAGATTCGACATTGTAGCGCCTGATAACATTGACGGGAGCTTATCATATATTTCGACATTGTGGCGCCATCTTGATCTTTGTGACTTTAACTTCGTCATTTTGGCAACACAGGATGTGAACAGCAATAATAAGCCATTTCGGAACTTACGGCTTGTTCTGCACACCCAATTATCTTACTTCAGCTAATTGTTTCTTCTTGCTATTCAAATTGGTTACAAAAGTGAAGCGGTGCTTCAAAGAGACTACTCTGCTTCCAGCCAGCCAACTCTCTACAGTATCAGTATTCACGATGACATCAAACCTACAAAGGTTTGGAATGCTGTAAGTTATTTGTGGTATAAATTTGACGAGAAGTTTCTGCTCAAAGTATGCGACAATTTGATTTTTAAAAAAGTTTTCAATTTCTGACCCTTTATACCAATTCACTTCAAGGTTACAATTCATTTCTTCAAAGCCCAAAACGTTGGCTATTTATCTAATTTGAGTCATTTGCTATAGCCATCTATAAATTATGAATATGTCATTAAATCATCGAATCATTAACGAGCTAATTTTGAAAAACGTGAAAGTGTTTTCGATATTTGAACGTAAAAGATGGTTTTCTCGGGAGATTTAAAGTATTCAAGGAACACGCATTATTTTCCGGTGATTTCCCATTTACTTTTCTCACCTATTTTTGTTATTATCTCTATTAATTTATCATTATTATTATTGGGCAAAAGCAATTGGATGAAAATCAATTAGACATTGTCAAATCCCTCTTCCTTCATTTTAATAGTAGTTAATTCATTGAGAAACGAAGGTTGCAAAGGGAAGAAGAGAAGAATAAAGACGATCGATTTTAGTTGCACTCTGAAGGTGACGGCAATGAATATAAGAAGTAAAAGAAGAATTAGCTAGAGGTAAGTGATTATAAGGCTAATTGGAACAGTCAAACTGCGAAAATTTATTATTTGATAGTCAAAAGAGTTTGAAGCAAATCAGATTAACAGTCGAGGTCATTAACAGTCGAGGAACACTGATTTGTGTGTATCTTTTTTTTAAGTATATAATTCTGTTTTAACTATACATGGGGTTCTAATAATTTTTTTAATGGTGTTTTTTATTTCCTCTTTTTCGTCCTCGAGTTAGTTTTTGATTTTTGTTTTTTGTTGCAAGTTTTTCTTGATTAGGTGTTCGTACTTATACTTAAAAAATTAAAATCTAAAAAAAAAGAAATAAAATCATAATCAAAAAAAAAATTAATAATAGAAAATAAAAAAGATAAAACTAGTTATAAAAAAAATAAAGGTAGACAGACTACAAAAATAAGTTAATAAAGAAAAAATTCCTCTTAAAAAAATTAAAATACAATTCTTAGTTATTAATTTTTTAGTAGTTATAGCTGCTCCGGGTTTTTGAGTGATCTGCACAGAATGTTTCTGTTATAACATGCCTTCTGTCCACGTTTGCGCTGAATTAACAGTTGGAAAGATTCATTCAAAATTTATTCGTTTTTTACAAGCGGTCTTATCATCAAACTTCTAGGAGTGAAAAATTTAGATTTTGTTTAAGCATTTTGGATACCATTGCCCAAGAAGGCAACTTCTGGCAAACCAGAAAACATGTTGAAGAAGTTAACGACTTCAAACTTAACTATTTCATCAAAAACAATTCTCAGAGTTTGCTGAATGAACACACTTTTCGGAATATTGCCAGTGCTTCGGGCAATTGGACGATTAATGCAAATTGAATTGAAAAAAAAGGAAACGATTGAGATTTGATGTTTACTACAACGTATTCATTATAGTTGTTTATAAATCGAAATGTCACCTCTTCAATTCAAACAATTAATCAAAACAACACCGACTTGCACACTGTTCTACGCGCAATCAGTATTAACGTTTGTTAAAGAAAATGCCGAATTCTTTTGTGTCATCCTCGTTTCCGGCTGGTGAAAATGTCACAACGATTCCCAGCGAAGACTTTTTCACGCAACCATAAGATGCGTATGGTAATTACTACAAACAAAATAGAGATCACCTGTGGTTTTCCATTTACGCTTGATGGTATCAAAAGCAAAGGTTAAAATTCCGTTAACAGCAGCACACTGTCACCTGTGCAACTAAATCCACAGAGACTTATTTATTGTTTGTTGCAAAGGTATAGTTTCGGAACGTTTGCTTTCTATATTGAATAACTTTTGGTTTGTTTGGGCTTTGTTCAAGCAGAACAGTAAAGGGGAAAAGTGCTGAAAAGGTGAGAGCATAACCACTTCCTGTCATCTCTTCTCGAACCCCATTACAGATTAATGCTCAAGAAAGAAAAAGTTCTTCAAAGATGTACAATTCTCAACTAAATTGTGATATGTTATCAGAACTGTCGCCATCTTTGCCACTTGTAGCCAGCAGCAATCACTCCGGACTCTTTGTTCTTCAGAAAGATAATCATCATTATTTTATGTTGTCGCTTTCAATTTTTCAAAAAGACATTAGTGGCGATATACACGAGCACACACCTCCGTCGCACTCCAAAGAGACACGCAAGTGATGTCAATTGCTGTGCAAGAATATTTTCCGTCTCTCTTCAATACTATCGGAAAGCGGCGATCTCTCGAATGCACAATCTGACACCTATATTTCTTTCATGGAAAATTTAATTTATTACGTCGGAAACTTTGATAAACGACTGTCATTTACAATACCATTGCACCTCGAAAATCAACTAAGTGTTTTTGATTTCATGACATCACGTATTTGGCAACATTTTTGAAACAGCTATTGCAAGTCGCAGACTGAACTTTGGTTCACCCAGCAAGGTAATCCGTACAGCACTCGTTCCACCAAGGATTATTCGAAGGCACTGCATTTTCAGTTACTTTTGCATGAATTGAACAGAAAAAGAAAAGTAAGATTTTCAAAGGAAAACAAGTAATCGTAAGTTTGCAACGCTTGCTGGAAATTTCCGCCATAAAGTTTGTTGGGAAAGGAGAGACAATCAAATTTGAAACAGTTTCTTAAGGAGACGTCTTTTTTCAATTCTCCTTGTTGCGTCATATATTGCTTCGTTTCATGATTTCCTGCTTTCCGAACTCCTGATTTGCCTCCACTGGCTATCCTTCTCCTCCTCCCCCCTTCCTTTTCCTCCTCATTTCTTCCCATTATCGCCATTCCCAAGTTTAAAATTACTCAACTCTCAACGGTTCATTATCATCGCCTGTCTCAGTCACTATCAACTGATTAAATGAATGGGAAAATGCTGCTATATTACAATCGTCAACTTCACCATCAAGAACAAAAGATAATTACAACAACGGCAACTGTAAAGACATCAATAACGGTAACGACAAGACACGACACGGCGAATAGCGACACCTAAGGCCTAACAGTGAAAAGTTCCACCTCCTACTCGCCATTATTCTTTCCCTGTTTTCGATATCAAACAAGCGCTAAAGCACGGTGTTTCACACACAGTTCATTTCCACCTCAGTCAATCAACGACAACAGTTACAGCACCGATTACTGCTTCCGCTTATTATGCGTGTAAAAGAAAAGGAAGTGGCTTTTGCACAGCTCTTACACCTTTTCCTGCTCACTTTTTATTACCAGGTAGGTCCTATACCAACATTTCCATGTGCAGGTTCAACCAATCAAAGTGTAGGACACTTCGCAACAGTAGAAGCAATGGTACCTTTTTACCGTGAAAAGTTCAGCCTCTCATTAGTCTTCGATATCACTCTACCATGTTGCCTAGCACATATAGATAGATCACACTCCTGGATAGCAATTTTAATCGCGTTGTCCCGATTAAACGAGCAAACTCTGTAACATTTCTCTTTCACTCTCTTTAACCGTGAAAAGTTCAACCTCTCATTAGTCTTCGATATCACTCTACCATGTTGCCTAGCACATATAGATAGATCACACTCCTGGATTTTTTTTAAAAAGAATAATTTATTTTTATAACGAAAAATGAACGGTGACGAAATGCAAAAAAGGCATCTCACGGATTATACTAATCAACATTCATTTTACATCAGCAAAAAAACTGAACGAACAATCCCAACGAGATCAACAGTAAAAAAACCAACGGATATTTAAATAAAGTTTTGGAATTTTTTCATTTCTTAAGATTTTTCTTCTTTGACAATATCTTCAACATAATTTTATCGCTCTGTATATAGCATGAGGAAGTCGGTTCTTCAGAATGAAAGAGTAAGTAAAGGATCTGAACTTCTGATCTTGCTAAACTTCACAAGACAGTGCTTGATAATTTGTAAGCCATCACATTCTTTTTTCTTTCATCTTTACTTCCGAACTGTTCGCCTATAAAAGTTTTTTATGCTTCACACAAAAATTGGCAGATTATTTTCAGAAAAAAAGAAAGCGATTTAGGCATAAAAAGGCTTTAATTTTAGCAACTTTTGAATTGACTTTCAGATTTCACTTTTGTTCGCAATTTTGAAAATCGAGTGTGCGAGAGACATTTTAATGTCCTTTGAAAACGTTTTAAATGCACGTAAAGTGCATTTTTATAGATACATATTTCCGGTGGCGTAGCAAATGCAATATATCTCCGGTAATGAATTACTAAGTGTCAAGGTTGATTTTTTCATGAAACTTTTTATGAACTTTGGCTTTTTAAACAGAGATTCTGGGAGCATTTTATGACATTTAAATCATAATGCTAAAAAATTGAGTCTTTTTTGCAAAAGGATTTTTTCAAGTTGTTGCATTTTGTAGCTTTAATTAAAGGTTGAAAATGACCTTTCAAGTGAATTATCTCTTTGATTGTTTTTTGCTTTGTAAGGATTTCAAATGTCATTAATCATTTTAATCAAATTCTCTTTCGCCGTTCATTGCCTTTCCGGTAAAACTTCTCTGCTGATTCATTTCCGCACAGGAAATTAAGGTGCTTCAAATTTTGCATACTTTATCAAGTTTTATGAGAAGATGGGGTGACCTTTGGTCTTAAAATGACTTTAAATGACGAAAAATAAAAAATTGACAACCTTGAATTTTATTTTTTGATCGTTTTGTTGTTCTGCACCCTGAACATCAAATCTATTCCTCGCTTGTCTCTTCTTATTCAGTGGTTTCAAACTATTCGTGATTGGAAGAACACAAAACATACATTTTACAACTTAACTGCAGTTCAGTACTAGAGACTATTAAATTATGATACACAACGACGGACTAACCTGAGCTTTCATAAATTTCGATAACAATGAAATTGAGCTAATGACTGGCCGGCCATGAGACAGGGAAGGAGGAGCACTGTCGGAACATTTATCGCAGCATCATCTGCTTCTGGACAAGAATAAAGTGTGTATAGAGGTCAGCAGCTGTCAAGTACTGGTCAAAAAATCGTGCGAATTGAAATGCATAAATGTGCCACAAACAAATGATGGACTTTTCCGGCCAGAATAAAATAATTCGTTGCAGTTGCTAGGATCAACGACAGCTCCGTTTCTCTCATCGGACGAATTACGGCATACGTTTGGCGCCCACACCTTTTCCGACGGTTCGTTAGCTCACTTAACAATCTTTTACTTATGTATGTCAAACGTTTCAGTATCAGAAAGCTGAGAGGTGTGGGACGATGTTTTCCAATTTTCGGTGGTTCTTTGGATTGCTTCATTCTTTCGTTGATGAATAAATACGTTGCAGTTGAGGTCAACAAACGTAACCTATTCTTTTGGTTTGCAAAAGCAGAACACTTTTTTAACTAACTAATAGCAGTGTTGTAAAAAATGAAACTTCAATTAGGCAAATACAAAAATTTGATTTGCACTTCCGGTCTTGCATTCCGTTATCAATATTATGATGTTCATTAAAAGGTACTTTCTTCCGATTAAATTAGCAGTAACTGCTTTTAACTTATTAAAATATAATTTTAATGAGAAGTGACAAAATATGGTCAGATGAATGATTTGGGGAGGAAGATGGAGTTTGGGAAATATAATTTCATTCACTAGTAGTCCGCTTAAGCAAAAGGCGAGAACTACTCGTTCATTGTTCTATCCTTCGTAGCAAATTTATTTTTTGGTCTTAATAAATTAAGCTGTGGGAATGAAAAATATGCTGCACAAATATTATAGTTTGAAATCTGACGGGCTCTCGACGTTTGGTTTCAAAGCACCGTAGCTGTATGTACCAGCTAAAAGGAATGAAAGGAACTGGAAGCCAGTCCGAAGTATTTTTACATTCTATTAAATGTCAGTCTGAATTGGTGAAATTTAGTCCTCCACTACATTTTTGCAGTGCCTCAACACGAAGAGCTGTATCCGGAAACAGAATATTCAGAAGATGGTCAATTAAAGCTCCTCCGCATAACCTTGCACGGAAAGCAAATGAACTTCACGTTAGAGCCAACCGTTCAATCTCTCGTATCACCGCACTTGAAAACCGTTTACCGGAATGCCCACGGTGGCGGAAAACTGTATGTTGGACATCCACCGAATAGCTGCCATTATCAGCACAAATCAAAGGAAGTGCACGCATCCGTGAGCAACTGTGATGGAAAACTGGTTAGTGCTTATTATAACTTGCACTAATGGTCTTGTCCACACAAATGAGGCTTTAGTCAACAGTTGCATGGTGGTTTGCTGGTAAACTCCTCGGAAGCTTATGAAAAGAGGAAACTGGAAGGGTTTAGCAAAAATTTTTGAAGAAATTGGAAAAACTCCACAAGCAATGTTTGCGGAACTACGCTGATGTGGAACAGAATCATGTACTGAGTTCACCTGCAGATGAGATGAATTCTTCGGAAATTTTTCCTGGTCATTCTTCATTTGATTTGCTGGGATATTTTCTACCGGAACGATAGCTTCCTTACCTTCCAAATATTCATCGAACTCGAGAAAATATTTTTTCACCAAAAATCATGTAATCGAAAAAGAAAACTTTTCCAAGTTTTCAAAAAGTATCGTAGTTTTTTGTTTTTGATTACTATTCCGACTGACATTCTCTGTGAAGGATGAGTTATTACTAAGGCAAGGAAATGTGTAGGATAGAAGTAAGTATTTCTGTTTTGAGCTTATAATTTCATTGAAATGAAAACGAATTGTGCTCCTGAGAAGTTTGGTTGTATTAAGGTAAATGCTAATTTCAAAAGGATGCATGATTTTATTAAGCGATCGATGATGCTTTCTTCTAAATATCAAGTATTCTGAAACTTGGAAATCAGTGTTGAATGCAGTGGTTCTATACTGAAGATAGCTTTTCAGAAAGGTGTAATTGTTATACCAGATGAAGTTTACTTATTACATCCATTACCAGATCGTCAAGCTTATCAATTTGGTCAGAATAAACGGAACGGTATTTTTTACAACATTTCACGTCCTCTCAACCACTAAGTTACTGTGATTTTATCATTTTGGATGGAAGAGGTTAAAAATTAAAACATGGAAATATTTAGAACAAAAAAGGTAGGATCATTGAAATAATTAAATAAACCTTCTGTGTGTTACTAGTTTGTTTATATAACGCGCCCTGTTTTGCAAATGCTATCATTCCTAACATATTAGAACGCACAATGAGTGTAATTGAATTGGTATACTTGCAATAATTTCAGATTCAGATCCTGGACTGCACGTAATTTACAAACGTGAAGTGATGCAAAAAGAATTTTGTGGTCTCGGATCGACGATTACATCGGCGGAACTTGCCGAGGAGGAGAACGAAGTGAATGAAGACGTATTCACAGTTGGACAACGCCTCAGTGAGCAAGGCGAACTCATTGTTAGCTAATATCGTTTGTTTTAAAATAAATTATTTGAGTATCTAAACGATGCCTGAGATCCCCATAATAAATCGCTTTCTTCCCATTTCAATTTCAAAAATATGTTTGTGGGGTATTCATCGGTATGCGTCCAACAAGCAAAATTTTCTGCGAATTCTATCACCGCCTAAAAAAATGTTTTCTTGCAATAATTCAAAAATTAGCGGATGTGTTTGGATTAACGATCCGCTATCTTTCAATCTTTATCTGAATTTCGATCACTTGAGTAAAGGGAAAATAAGCTCAACGCATTGTTGTTCACTGCCGAATAAGAGATGAATTCATTGAAAAAGAAGGGTTCAAGTATTTTTAGAAATTAAGTCCACTGAGGAATATCAACACCACTGGGCAAGTTGTTCTAAACTGCTAATTATTGCATTTACTTTTGCGAAGGGAAGTAGCCAGTACCATCACGCTAATGGTCCAATCATACCTTCTAACATCATCTGTGCTTCATTCTTTGCAAACTGATGATTTTATCTTTATTCTCACTCGTCATCTAAGAGTCACCGGCAGTTTAACAGGTGGCTGAAACTCCCAAACTACTAAAAGTAAGGAAGTTAGTGCGAATATGAGCGATGAAATGCACATTGTGGGCTTGCACGAAGCACTTCAAAAAGTCAATTTCTAAAAAAAGATGGGAAAAGCTGAAAAATTGTCTGACAAACTGTGCTAAGTCAATTAGAACATGAAGTTGAAGGGATTCATAATGGTTGTTACTGAACAAAAGTTGAAAAAGCGTAGACCAAAGAATTTCAACAGATAACAACATTGACAGTATATACAATTTTGTGCATTGAGAAAAATGAAATCTGCCAGGTCCACTTTATAACTTCATCAGGTAACATGTCTTGCAAAGCGAAACTCAGATACGAGTTTCACAGACCCACACGCAAGCAGTTAGTAAATCTTTCTATTCCATATGTGGTCTGGAAAACTGATCATAACTGCTCTGTGGTTGCTTCAAGTTAATTTTCAGGTTGAATTAGCGATATTTGTGGATGAAATTTTGTGGAAGCATTTTAGCAAAAAATACGGCTCAGAGGCGAATAGTAAACTCCAGAATTATGCGTTAACAGTTCTTAACAATATACAAATAATGTACCACCAACCGAGCGCAGTTCCACAACTATCATTTCACCTTGTGAGATTCGAAGTACTCACCACTCAGCCGGTAGCATTTCTTCGTTTTTCTGACCTTTCCAAATCCACTGTGTCTCAGATTTTCGACACAATCCTCGAATTTAAACTATTAGCAATTGTCAAGGGAAAGTGACCGATAATATTATATAAGCAATGGAAGGATTGAGTGAAATCAGCTTTTTTTTAGAGACTTGTAATTTGAAATATTAATTTCATTCTAATTTCCGAAATGCAACAGTGAGCAGAGAAACTGTTGCTGCTCCTTTGTTTCGTATAACTGATGAAAGCAAGAAGAAGGGATTTATGAGGAGGGGTCATGTTTATTTGTAAGTTTGTAGTAAGAACAAAAAAAATTATGTTCCGATGGCGCAGAAAGAGAAAAGGATTTGTCCACGGTGCTTTCGAGAGGATGTGAAATGGAAAGAGATAGTGGGACATATCAATTGATTTCTTTGTACTTAACTTAGCATTTCCAAATGAATAGTTAGCTTCATTCAAGGTATCAAGTAATTAATTTGTGAGTTTTAATATTATCGAGCATCAAAATCCCGGAAAAAATTCAATTATGCATTGAAGATAAATTTCAGAGTAGTATGGCAGCCAATTTGCACAATAACGGACATGCTCAAAAATATTTGGACAAATTCTGCAGGTATCAACGAAGCTTAGGCTCACGTGATTGGGATCACGCTTTGATGCTTACAGGGTTCAATTTTCACCATTGCTTCACTGGTGGTTTTTGCTACAATGCTTCTAAAGTTCTCAACTCATATCGGAATACTTCTGTGTAAATGCAAGAAAAATGATTGTGCTCAGATGGGATCGTTGAAAACGGAGACAAATGGAATTCACTTTAGGTACGATATCCATCGCGGTACTGGGTCGCGATCCATAAGTGGTATTGCCCGGTTGGATGGCATGTGTGATCCGTGGAACAGTTGCACTTTGGCTGAAGGACTCGATTTTACATCGGCTTTTATTGGAACTCATGAGCTTGGCCACAGGTATGTTATTTCTAGACATGGTTCCTTACCTGCTTCAGTATAGTAATTTATGACCTAACGTTGCAGTGTTGGTATGCGACATGACGAACCATACTGTCCAGCAAAGCACATCATGAGTTCATCATTAGGCCCAGGAAAAGTAACTTGGTCTATTTGTAGTTTGAGAGACTACCATGCATTCCTGCAACGTCTCGAGTAGGTACCATTACAAATTTATCTCTTCCAACAGGCCTGTAGTTTTTATGCACTAAAGATTATTTTCAGCCCAATCCATTGGTTCGCCTTTTATTTTCTTTTTTTCGCTTTTAAATAAAATTTTTTAGTAGTCGCGGTAGGAATTGTCTACGAGTATCCAACCTCCCGCAAAAACTGACAATGAGAACAGGTCTGAAACCAGGACAAGTTTATAATTCAGATAGCCAATGCAGTATCATGCATGGAGAAGGATATCGACAGGTTGTTACATAACCATATTAATCTCAGTAATATCACTATCATATATGTGTATTATTACTACGGCTTTATGGTGGATATTTTTGCCAAGTAATACCAGTCACTTTTCACATTTCTAGTTGAACATCTGAATGTCAGTCCTCCAAGATGATTCAATCTGCAAATAATTCTGTCCATCTCATCGACACAGTACCTGAGATTCATATAATTCCGTTTTCTTTTTACAATGGCTGCACCTTCAGCAGTTTTACAAAGCCTTATAACCTTTGACTTCGATTGTCATTGGATGCCTAGCGAAAATTAAATCAGGTTGTGCTCAAATTCTCCCTCTTTCCTAGCAGCAGTGATGTGTCTTTCAACAACATAAATTAACCTCCATTTAACGTTATCGTCGATCACTTCCTTTTCCACGAATAATTTCTACTTCTTTGCACACATCCAGAATTTTCATCTACATTCCCGATCTCTTGGCAAACGAATTCCGGCTATTCTTTAACGCTTCAAATGATTTCACGAAGAAAAATATTTGTAAATTATATTAGTTTCTAATTTTTCTTTTTTCAATGATGTTTGGCCATAAACTGGGTAAGCTTATGAGGGATTCACGAGAAAAATTCATTTAAATTGTTGAAAGCGGAATAAAACTTTTGAGAGGTTATTTAACGATTTTTCTGGGTGCTGAAGCAAATTATTTCTGGCTATTTCGCTCTGTAAAAACGTAGGTGGGTGTTTGATAAGAAGTGCTGACGTCGATTTTATTTCAGTTAAAATCTCACTTGAACCAGCAAACAATATTTCTTTTAAACTTCATTTTTTCCATCTAGTTTGGGATGATGGGCTTGATTAATTTTTTGATTTTGAACAACAGCGATAGGATGAATTCGTTGTTCATTAAGCTGGAAATAAATTTTGGAAACTTCGGCTGTTACTTTTAACGCAACGTCTGCAGATTTTCTCTTATCCAGAAACTCTTGTATTTGTGTATTATTCACCGCTATCGTGGAATTCACGGAAAGTAAAATTAACAGCTTTGCACTGAATATTGAATTTAGTTATCAAGTGGGTTGGAAATCAATTAGTCTAAATCACTGATTACATCATTGAATCACTGGAAAAATTTATTAGTTTTTGCCGTTTTGCTTCACGATGAACTACAGTTGCATTTTCTTCTTACTTTGCTTTATCTTTTTCAGAATTTGAAAGCGAATCAACCGCTTTTTTTCTATTGTGCTTTTTCGTTTTATCATGAAAATGTCGAGAAAAATTCATTAGCGTAATCCACCTTAATTATTACACAAACACGCTTAATTATAGACAAAGTTTTTTTGACGGAAAATGTTGAAGCTACAAGGATAATTTGCTTTTCTTTTTTTTTTAATCATTTGACTGAAAAATTCTTTCAGCGATCAAACTAATATTTCGTCAAACAATTTAAAAAAGTGAAAAACCTGGAAATGTTGAGACACAAAAAAGCTGTGATTTGTGGGACCTATACATCTGATAAACAGAAAATGCTGGGCTTTTGGTTTGAGATGAAATTTTTTGGAGAAATAGTATACCCGAATTCTGCAAGAAAGCTTCTCCACAATTTGCCTTCTACAGATCAGTCCACGACAAGATCATTACGATGGTATATGCTATATGATGTGGTGCGGACAATCGTCATTCGGACGTATAATTACTTCTCATCCAGCTCTTGAGGGAACTTTCTGTGGTCCATCAAAATGGTGCGAACTTGGTCGATGTGTGCCATGGCCGAGAACCAGTACCTCTGCTATATTCAAGGTTGATTAACTTCCTTAGAGATTGATGAACTTCTTTTAGGCAAAATCAGATATCTTTGCTCCAATTCGTATTGAGGGAAGATTGCAAGATAAGTCCGACTTCATTAACGGTCGACAATTGAGTACCTTGTCGCAGTGTTTACAATGATTCATGTCAGCCTTCGAAGTCGACCCCATTCAATTTATATAACCCGAAGACAATGAATGCTTCACTGATTAGCAGCCTAAATGTTTGGCTATTACAGCGTATCGATGGCCATTGGTCCGGTTGGTCTGAAATTTCTTGTGATTCATGTAACTGCGCTGACATAACTGGCAGCATTGCTATCTCTATAAGTACCCGGAGTTGCAGCAACCCCTCACCTGCAAATGGCGGTGCAGAGTGCACTGGTGCAACATTGCGTGCAGTTAGGTGCAACCGCCAATGCCCTTCGTCGACCAAATCAGTTGATAAGGTGAATTTGCAAAGTGATAATTAAGTTATGAAGAACGATTAGTTTATAAAAGAATTTATTGCATGAAAGATGCGAATATATGTAAATTTCTTTTCTTATTAACCCGGCGATGTAATCGATTTTTGCATGTGAATCGCTGGTTTGATATTTCTTTTGCAGTACATTAAAGAACGGTGCATGCAGCAGAAAAAGTTAAAAAATGACTCGGATTTAACCGGAGGTGGCACCCAACTGATTCGCTACTCCCAACGTGCATGCAAGGTTTCAACCCATTCGAATCAAACAATTTTATAAGCTTAACTTTTATTCCAAAAGAAGTATTTTCTTTCAAGAACACAGAACTGAAATGATTAAGTAACACATAATCACAAATGATCGAGTTTTGAGCAGAGTGTTTCGGCAATTAGTTGGGCGGTGGCACTGAAACATTATGGGAGCATTTAATTCATCGTCATTTTAATGACAGAAAAATCCAGTGCAAATTAAATCAAATGAATCAGTCGCAGTCCGTTTGCTAGTTTAGGTTTTTTGTGATGTGATAAGTCGACACGGGTCACAACGAAACTATCGCTTCTTCGGTGACCTTCTTCCAGACGGCGCTGCATGTGGTACCAATAAATATTGTTTGGATGGCGAATGTCATGTAAGTTCCAAATTATTAATCAGCAAATGTGGCAATCCAATAAGATGTCGTAGAGATCTTTTCGTTTTATTTACAGCCCTTGTCTTGTGATGGTGCAGCATTAATCACACGCGACGTATCCTGTCCTAATGTCAATGAAAGATGCTCGCAAAAGACTGTAAAAACCAATAAAGTATCTAACACTGATGGAGCTCAATGGTCATCCTGGTCAGCATGGTCATACTGCTCGCAAGCATGCGGTGCAGGCTACAGGCAGCGGTAATTTGATTCAAGCGTTCAACAAGACACAATTTTATAAAAATTCAGTAACTTAAAAAATTAAATTTTTAACTTTTAACAAACTTGTCTGCTAGATTAATCAACAATTTCTTCGATGATTTTTTGTGGGAAGAATAATTGAAACATTGATAGAAACATGAAAACAGGACATCAATGTTTCAATTATTCTTCCCACAAAAAATCATCGAAGAAATTGTTGACTAATCTAAGTTCTCGAAGCATTGCTGAAGTTATTGTTTCAGTTGAGGAGGATGCCACAACTTCAATATTGCAGGGTTCGTTCATGCAGTGGCGTTAAAAATGAGTGCTCAGGTGTATCATTTGAGAAAAGTCAGTGCAATTTACCATCATGTGGCTCCACTAGGACGTCAAGTCAGAAAGGTACGTGGAGTGAATGGACCTCTTGGAATCAGTGCTCCGTTTCATGTGGAATCGGGTCGCAAGCAAGGTATCGACGGTGCTCCAGTTCGTCGCACAATTTACTTTCCTTCTCATGTTCAGGTAATAGTTTTCCTTTTTACAAAATCATCCTTACATCTCATTGCTTGTGTTTAGATCTTGAATCCTGAAAGAATCTAGCACGTTAGCTTATGTAGAATGTATTGCGAGTACGGCTGCTTTCAAAGCTTCCCTAATTATTCAGAAAATTCGATAGAAACACAAGAGTGCAGTATGGGTGCATGTAGTACGAGTACAGCTGGTTTGTGGGGAAGTTGGACCGACTGGTCTCAATGCTCGATTAGTTGCGGACCGGGAATACGAAGTCGGACTCGTTATTGTGTCAAAGTAGGTGTTTGACAACAAAATAAAAAAAAATACAAAATATTTCCGTTGCCGGCTTGTTTTGCAATTTCAAGAAATGGTCTCGGTAGTGATTTATTAATGTAATCCTCTCAGAGCCCTCTCATCAGATTAAAAATACTTTATCACTTAATAAGTAGGAAAATTTGATAACAATGCTCTTTGAATTGCCCAATAATAGGAACCGTGCGATGGTTCGGGACAATCGAGGATGTCATGCAATTTGGGTCCGTGTGAAGTTAGCAGTCGATGGTTGCAGTGGGAAGCATGGTCACAGTGCTCTTTGGCATGTGGAAAAGGTGTTCGTATCAGAAAGAGGTAATTTTGGAGGTACAGACTGATCATAGTGTTATTACTACTCATTACTTCATTTAGTACCACTGTAGTGTAATGATTAAGTCAGATCAATGCCAGTGAACTTTAACCCTTGGAATATCAGATCGTTCAAGTACCACCATTACTTCCTTCAATGATCCATGTTGAAGTGTTATGGAAATCCGTTGATATCATCAATCATTATTATTATTATTATTATTATTTCAATTATATTCTTATTTTTAGTGAATAAATTATTACTATTTATCATGATTATTATTAATTACTGTCATTATTGTCTGCTATTACTATTAGCATTATCATTATCATTACAATTAGTATTACCATTAGTGTTATTAATATCATCATCTTCATTATTGTTATTAATATAAACTCTTGGATTGGAAACTGGAATTATTATTATTTATTTTTTAATTTTGTTCACAGCAACTGATATTACAATGCTGCTATCACTGATCACTTCGTCGAACACTTCCCAAGTGTCTAGGACTACGTGATGTATCGCACTCAGTAAGGTAGTCATGATGCTGGATTTCGTATCCACATATCACTAGTGGAACACTCTCCAATCCAAGCATCTAGGACTACGTGATGTATCGCATTCAGTAAGGTAGCCATGATGTTGGATTTCGTATCCACATATCA
>JABVXS010000519.1:0-21810 GCA_013365335.1 Madathamugadia hiepei
ACCAGGTATTGTCCATGCGCGTCATCCATGGAGGACGCCTTAGCATTCATGCGACTACTAGATTTACCCGACCGACCCGTCGCTAAGGTCTGTCGTCGGAGAACCGACCGCTCACGATCGAGACAAATTAGTATCCTTCTCAAACTTGGGTAATTAAACCAAAAAATGGCTATCATCAATATTTAAATAGTACACGAAAAAATAAAATCATAAGAAATTCCAAACAAATGAGAATTTGGAAATCCTGAGAAATCATGCACGCCTAATATAATCCTGGTGATCCAACATCATTAAAAAGTACTCAGCAATGAAACTTCCTCATTCGTCTAAGCGAATATTTGATATTCGAATTGATTCGCAATTTCTATTGTGATAGAACAATATCACCATACGTTAAAGTTTTTTACTTTTCAAAAACAAATTCAGTCGTATTCTGCAGCTTGCGCTGTTCTAACTAAACTTCACACGATATGTTTTTAATAAATCAAGAATTTCATCCAAAGTTTAAATAACTTCTAAAAAAATGAATAACAGAAAAAAACCCACACCAAATTGCTACGCGTTCATATCCCAATAATCAATACTTTCTCTGAAAATAAAAAAATAAAAACACAACTGAAAAGAGAAAATAAAATGATTCATTTGGTCGTTAATTGTTTTATTGCAAAGTTTAAAAGCCTGAAAATACTTTTCAGTTGTAACGCAGCAAATCCAAAAAGAGATATTTCTTCATTATGACAGCAAAATATCAATAAAAACGATAAACTACACGGCTATACGATCAGTCACAATTAATTTTGAGTTGTTCTAATCGAAAAAAAACTGAAGTGCTTCATAAAATTTAGGTAATCAAAACATAGACAAATCACGGATAAAGTTTGAGAGAAACTTCGCAAACATTAAAAATCAATTACCTGCTTATTTGATTGATATCAGACAGACAAATCCCAAAATAAATAGTAAGCACAACAGGATCTAATAAATCCGTTCATTTAGAGCATGAAAAAGAGGAAATTTTCAAACGACTAACTTTTTCACATGAAATAACTTTACGAGTGAATGCCTGATATACCATATTAGCAATAGCGAGGAAAATCAAAGCCAATGAAACAGTTATTACAACTCCAGCTGAACCTTTGATTATGATTGCACCGTAATCGGTTCCTCGCTAAAAAAGGAAATATTGACGTAATTTGATATTATACAGATTTATAAGGGTTCCTCGATACATAAGTATATATTAAATTACTAATAACAAATTATCAAATAATGAATGACAAACAATTTCGTAACTGAAATAGATGGCTAAGGGTTCCTCTTGTATAAGCCGCAAATAAATAAAATTGCATGGAAAATAGTAAAAATGAAAATACTGAACAGAATAAAAATTTAAAGTTAATCTATTAAAATAATAATAAGACCATTCCGTTGAAATGAAAAACTTAAAACTTTTTGCAGTTGAAGCATCTAAATTGCGCTTGACAAGTTGGAAAACTTCTTAAACATCTCTATTCTGACACTCATTTTATGGGAGATCGAAGTACTTGACAAAATAGTTGTTCCAGAACCAAATGGGTCATTAAAATAGCTGCAAACAACTAATGGTACAGATATTCGAAATAAGCTCAACAGTGCTGCACCAACTAAGGAATGAGACTATGTTTAACTACAAAAACCAATAAGCTAAGAGAAAATTTCAACAAGCAATTCAGTCCAAAAAGTCATACCTGTTCTAACATTTCTGAATCATATAAAATGAGTCACAAAATGTAATGTTGTTATGACCAAAATATTACACCT
The DNA here is from genome assembly GCA_013365335.1 of Madathamugadia hiepei. NCBI lineage: Eukaryota > Metazoa > Nematoda > Chromadorea > Rhabditida > Onchocercidae > Madathamugadia > Madathamugadia hiepei. The sequence continues at coordinate 1,801 of JABVXS010000519.1, forward strand.
GCGCTGAAATTAAACCTTTGATGAATCACGATGACAAAAGTACAACTGTCAAATCAAGTCACCGATATTAAAAATCGATGCCACGACCCACGCTTATCAATGCGACACTTCCCGTTAATACTATTAATTTATCCGATTTTACCTTATTAAACCATCCCCTTCAATTCATCTGTTGAGCATGATTGCTACCAGCAGGTGTTAGCAGCTTAAACCTTCTGGTCTTCAACAGTTAACGTCCAAATGCTTTTCAGAAGGATAAAAAGATGCCACATTAAGCATCTGTGTCACCCAATCACGTATGACAAGACAACGACAACAAGATTTGTTAAGCTTGCATTACATTAATCTAATACTCTATCGCTATTAAAATGCAAAAACCTAGAGACACAAAATAAAAACATGAAAAGGAATTCGAATTTCTGGAAAGATCTCCGCAAAACATTAAATGAAATTTTGAAAAAAATTAATGAGACCGGTAACAAACTCGAAACTTGTACCAAATATTATTTCGTTCAGTAGCAAATTTTCAATCAACGATCACAGCGATAAACGTTTTATTTCGATAAATTTCTTATAAAAAAATTCATTAATTCGAGTAATGAATTCAAGACGATATTGGATAAATTATAAGTAAAATCATGATAATACGCATTACATAGCAGCATACACTAACAGACCAAGATCAGAATCCATATTCAAGAAAAAGAATACAATGCTGTAATCTCTAACGTTCGGGTTACTAATGCAGCGCTACATTTTAAACAAGGATTTGTAAAAAAATAAGAAAAAAATATGAGCATGCAATTTCAAGAACAGTCAACTTCGAAATGAAAAATATAAATTTTGGAAGGTAACATTGTACATAAGAAATTGATTGCTGTAACGCTTTGTACATAAAACATTGCTAGAGAGAAATCAAAAAGAAAACTTGATTCTGAAAAATCGCCTCGGGAAAGCTAGAAAGCATGGACTGAGATAATCTGATATTTCACTTCAAATTTTTGTTTTCCACGGGAAAAGATCGTAGTCACAGAATTTTTAGACGAAATTGCGCACGAAATTTCACTGTTTATTATTTCTCCCTATGCCGGTTGTTCCATGACTAGCACGCCCTCTACGACTAATACCACTACCGACTTTCGAACCACGTGTTTCTGAAAAAAATCAGTCGAGAAATAAAAAAATATTTTCGTATGGGATTGATCGTCTCATATTTTGATGAAAAAATTCCGATATTTCGAAGAAATCAAAAAAAAAAACAACTTAGATACTTTTATTTTCACGAACAGAACTAGTTTTCTTTGCGTCTTCGCTAAAAACAAAGTCATTGTCGCTTTCTCCATCAGCATCTTCATTTTCATCACCAGCCTGTTCGACCAAATTGCCTTCTTCGTCTACGAGACCAAAATCTAAGCCTAAAAAATTTCGAATGGAAACTACGTTCTTATTCATCCATAAAAGCTAAATACTCTCTACCTTCTTCATTTACGACCATTACCTTGTTTACATGATTGATTATTTTTAAAAAATTGTTGCAAAGACAATCCAAATGATCTTAAGTCATTCAAAATAATCACTGAGTGCTAATTAGAATCTAAATAACACATATTAAAAAACTTACCTCCCCCTAACTTCCTTCGTCCTTTTATTATAGTTTCCAGTGCATAGGGTAAAATAATACGTTCCTTATTCAAAGATCGTGTAAGAGCCGCTTTGACCTGAAAAAAAAGCAAAAATCCAACTCCGCATGCTAATTGACTCAGTAAACGGAAGAAAATTTTCGATGAAAAATTAATACCTTAACTGGTATAGCAGCGCCAGGATCTTTCATACCGGGCCAAATAGACAACTCAGCAATTGATTCGATATCATCTCTCATCAAATTGTATTCTTTATACAAATCGATTACAACACTGAAACTTTTTACTGGTAGTTTCATATGGATTGCAAACAAATTCGTCTATCTCATCAGCGCGTTCTGTGAGTATGCGATTTGGACGAATAGAAATAAAGCAATGCCAATTAGAGTAATTTGTTAGTCATCGAAACTAACAATTACGAGAAACTATAACTGTGCAGTTTGCCGCTACCACAACCGCAGTAAGTGTATCGGTGACGGTGTTTTGCGGTAAAAATTTGGCGTTCGAAAGTTTCAAAAAAAAAACAGTGCTGACACAATGTTATTGAATTTCATTTAAAATTAGATCACTTCCAAACAATTCATGAAACGTGTCGTTCTAGGTACTAAACATTAAATTAAATGTCTTCAAACAACAATATTCAGCTGTGGCCAAAAACAAACGTAATACAAAATTTTGAACAGTTCAAGTGTAATAATGCATCTTCAAAATACTGTTAAGGAATCACTAACTTTATACCGTCGTTTTCCTTATCTAACAATGGGCGGCAGTAGTTATGTCGCAGAACAGGCACATAATCAAGCACCATAGGGAATATAGCAGCATATGTTCTGAATACACATTAAATGATAAGAAAAACGGAGTAGCAACAGTTAGATATAGAGAGAGTTCCGTATGTAATCCTCATACGCTAATGATATGTCAAACCTTGTACATTTTCTACGCAATATTTCATAAATATTTAGATCACAAATACAAAGTATTACCAATAACTGACCTCCAATAAAATTTAAATAATGATATTACGACATTTTTCATTCACTGTCTAAATAGATCCCCACATCTTAGACAATATGGCAAACTCCCACCACCAGTCACCATTCAGAAACGCTATAACCTAAAAAGGCTTTGTTTTTTTTCCTATACGTCCTTCACAAATGAAAAGGTCAACCTTTGGTAAGTATGGGTTGTTAGCTGACGTAACAATCGGTGACGTTTATTAAACGTTGAGTTCTTCCCCAGCCATGAAGGAAAATTAATCATTCCTTTCATATAACCATTCATGTAGAAAGTTGGTGCCATAGATGAAAACAACGCCTATAAATTAACACAAGCATATAAAGAAATAAAGTCGGCCTTTTCAATTTAGAAGAAAACACTTGTTTACTGAAAATTATATCACCGAGAACTAACTTGTTCATTAAGCAACGTCCATGCTCCTGTAGTCCGAATAATTCGGTCGATTATATCCCCCTCGGAGATACTGTTAGCAGCCTTTCTCAATGCACATAATCGTTCCTTGGCACTGTGATTTATAAAATATAGGTATACTAAATAAAATAGCAAAATTTGAAAATTCCATCAATCATTCATCACTCTATTAGCTGATGCGGAATCATAGCGCAGTAAGAAGATCCGCATATCGAGAGATTGATACGATACACATACAACGGTTCAATTCCCAGATATGTTATCACCGACGACAGACCTTAGCGACGGGTCGGTCAGGCAATGATAGTCGCATGAAGAATGAAATGCAACAGTTTCAAATAGCCTGGCTCAACAATCTCCGACAATAGACGTATGAAAGAAGAATTCTGCGCAATAAAAATAGCTGCCACCTGGACAAAATGGGCAAAAAGTACAACAGAAATCACTTAAGATAAAAAGATAAAGTGATCACCATCAGTCCAATGACTAATAGCAAGGGAAATGTAACAACAACTTGCATCTATGGAGCCGAGCGTACGAAGATAATGCTCCACAGTAGCGGACCCTGCAACCTAGCGAAAGCTAAGGAAAAAAACTCATCACTCTATAGCTAACAAGTTAATGGCTGAAAGCATGTATATTAAGATGCTGATATCATAGATGGATATATATATTCGAAATGATCCGTTTTAGATGCTTTTAAAGCTGTTTGACATAATGCATTAATTTGTATCATTAACAGAAACTAACAATGCATCTTCTTTAACCGGATAATTTGATGATTAAAAGATTTGGCGTAACATATGAAAAATTTTACAACGAATTATTTTTTTCCAAAATTCACCTCATTTTTGAGTCCTGCACATACGGATAGTTTTCTTGCACAAAAAGTGGCATAATTGAATGATCAATGAAAAACATTTGCTGTTTCTCCCATGCTGGAGTGTCAATATTCAAAAGACGTCGAGCTGCTTCGAAAGGATTCTGTAAGAGAAATGTACTCGTTACTTTTGTATTCCATTTTTTTTTTCCTCAACCATATTTATTTACTATGAGAATTTATAGCTTCCACATAGAGACCAGTTGCATGTTCAAGTGTTTTTAATATCCCAACTGTGACTCACAAAATGTGCTGAATATACTTGTGGTCAGGAAAAGAGTTGAAAGAAAACTGAAAGACCCATGTACAACTTCGAAAGTCCCAAAAACTTCAATGGAAACATATGTCTCAAATACAAAAACAAAGATTACCAAAAATATAAGTAAACAAATCTAAGCGATGCTTTGTGAATGGTTATTTCCAAAATCAAATTTTTCCCCAAAAATTCCTATGAAGAAAAATCCAATTACAAATCATTTTTCTGAAATAGTCTTTAAAACCTCATGTAATTAAAAGCTTACAACTGCAGCATCTTTGCTCTGAATTTCCTTCCCGTTGCCACCCGTACTTAACATTTGCAAATTGTAAATTGACTGACGAACATCATGTTCTGCAGCTTCAGTAATTTCGTCCAATTCCTTCCTATCCACTCTAAAGCCTTCCTGACAAGCAATGGTAAGCAGTCTTGCCTGAAAAACAGAAAAGTTGCATATGCAAAGAATATCTGCATGAAATTTTAGCATAAAAATCACACTCACTGTCAGTACGAGAGTACTGATTTCATCAAAATACAAACCATCCTGAAACAACACGAGGCTTAAGATTTGGTTCATCTCAGTTAAATTTTGTTGTTCTCCATTTTAGTTTCTTTAAGAATAACGATTTAGAAAATCAATAAAACTACATATAATACAAAACATTGCAAATTGGTGGGACTTCGAAAAAATTCAACTGAAAATGGTGAAAACTATGAAAACCAGTCATGACCGAAAAAAGCGAAAAAGAACTCACCCTCATTTGCTCAACACGAGGTCTCTGAAAGCGCACATCGAAACAGTAATTCGCTAGCGAACGCATCTTTTGCGACTGCCGTTCATTACATATACAAATTATTGGTATCTGTGTTTTCTTGATCATTTGTACTAATTCGGCAATCTGCAAATAAAATATTAGAACTTCTGCGGTGAATGATAGATACTCACTGCTATCTAAAACTAAACTCGTCTCGTAACTAAAATTGTCCGGCACATGATTCAAAATGAAGTTTAAACGACTGATGACAAGTTTTTGAAGTATTAATACTAATCTATTAATTTGTTTGTAAGAGGAATAATTTGCTTTGCAAACATGAACTGCAAATAATTAACTTCGATAAATTCAAAATTTACCCCTGCCCGATCATCATTTCCACTCATACCATCCACTTCATCCATAATAAGCACGTGCGTTATCTCCTTTGATGTATTTACTGCAAGCAAAAGAACTTGATCATGAGATTTTAAAGAGTACTCCAAATATCTTTCACACTTTCAATTTCATTTTCTGTCGACAAGTTCTTTTTTTTTTTGTTTTAAAAATTTACTTTTATGTGAGACTGAACCACTTAAGTAACTGTCCATTTGTTCACAACCGATTACTTCCGATGTTTGTGCTTCCAGTGCTTTCTTATTTCTCACATCTGACGCATTTTTCTCCATGTATCGCAATTTGAGCTCTTTACAGGCCAATATGGCACATGTAGTTTTACCAACACCTTCAAGAAAATGCAAAATTAAAAGTTCAGAGTCACGGCAAAAACTCTACTTCTCTTGACAGTAAATAGAAAAACTGACCAGGTGGACCGCTAAGCATCACCGCTTTGAAAGATGTGCCGTCACTCTGTGCTAACCAAGGCGGAGGCCGAGCTGTATTTCGTTAAACATTAGTACAAATGAAGAAAGATAATCATTGAAACTAGATGTCAAACCATAAAGCTCAAAAGATTTCGAATAAATTAACCAGTTCTTTACTCACCAGTGGAGAACCAAAAAACAAAGGAAGGTGAAGAAATTTTTATTTACCTTAGAACGTGTAACTGATAAATTCATTATCTTTTCAAAGAAAAGTTGGCTTACCCTTTTTCTGTTTGCCACCCGCACCTAAATGATTCTTTGACCAATTTCTGAGCCAACCGAGCAACTTATTCATTGGTGATTTTTCCCCGTTTTGTCCAACTAAATGTTTCAAATGGCATGGTTTGTATTTATCAACCCATGGCAAGCAGTCGTCCTAAAATTAATCAGTGTGGGAATCTGATAACAAAACAAAACCGTACTTCTGAATACTTTTAGGCAGGATCTTTTACATTATCATTCCAAACTTCTTGATATAAATAAAAAAAATTTACAAAAAATTCACTTCTTGAGAACTTTCAATCTCTACTAACTCGTCAAGTTTCGACTTCGCATCTACAGATTTCGTTATTTTCGAATTTTCATGAACCATCCGGCTTCTTGTTTTTTTTTTTCCGCTGGTGATATCATCCATTTTCGTTTTGTCGATATTTTCATTTCCTACTTTGCATTTTTTCTTTATCGCTTCCTCACCCTTGTGTTTTCTCGCTTCCTTCATCGTACTCCCATCTTGCTCTAAGATCATGGCATCCTCGTTTATTGTTATCGATTGAACAGCAGAAGAAGCAGCAGTTTTAGGGAGATTTTTCATTCTAGATGAACGAGCTGATGGCTGAGATAATTTCCATTTTGCATCATTTAAAGCAAGCGTTTCTTCTCCACTTCTGCTTTCAAATGATGTTTCCTGCTTTGATTTATTTTCCGAGGTTTGCCGTGATTTCCTAACATGAGCATTTTTTTCAGGCACTTTTTTCTTCATGATTGCGCTCCCACCTTGTTCTGGGTTCTTATTTTCTCCAGATGTTTTGCCGAAACTGCGGAAGAATTCGGTTGGATTGATCGCTTCCATCTCAGGGACAATGTTAGTTTTTTCTGAAAATTCCGAATTAGGTCAAAGCACGCAATAGTTTCTAAAACTCGGTTTTAAAGAATATTCCAAAAAAAAATCATACCAAAAGACACATAAAATGACTGTAACAAACTTTTTGGAGAATCCTTCTTTTTAACAGAATCGTCGATGCTATAATTCAGCTTTCTTTGGAGAGGTGGAGTTTTGCGTTTCTTTTTTGTTGGCGGTGCCGGGTGAAATATTTTCATGTCTTCTCCGTCATCGAGCTCTACCTGAATTTCAACACATACGACCACAGAATTCAGCAAAGAAAAAAATGAATACGTCTAATTTGATAACTTACCTCGGTAGCAGTGCGAGTTATGGGTAACAGACGCTTTGTCAATTTGCTATCCACTTTCTTTAAAGAAATTTTTTCTCCTCTTTTAGAAGGTCGTACTTGCGAAGCTGAAGGTGGTAAGTCGTCATCATCGTCTGCAAAGAAAAAAAAAATCAATGGCATTCAATTCACATCCAATTAAAAATTGATATTCAATCATGTATGTAGTCGGAAATAATTTTATAAAGTTTTACAAAAGTCAATTCAAGTAAAACTTTTAAAAAGCAAAAAAAAATTAAAGGACAAGAAAAATCACCGGATGATATTAAAATCCTCTTTTTCGCGCGTTTTTTGCGTAATTCTCTACGTAGCGAACGCGGCAATGGATTCTCGTCATCAGCTAAAAACAATTTAAAAAAATTTTTTGGGTGAGTAACTGTATATCTGCATGAAATGGTACTTCAAGTATTTAGTTATACAAAATTAAATGAAAAAAACAAAGGCAAAATTTGCTGCAATACAATGTAGTTAGATTTTACATTCAGATTTTACACACTAGCAACTCATCCAACAATTGCAAAAATTTAAACGAGTATTTAGTTGATGAAAAAAGTGACTTAGGCAAACGTGAAAATTTTTACCACAAGTACCATCCTAAACATAACAAGATTTATCTTAATTTAAATATTAGAACCGCCGCGGATTCAAAATAAAATTAATCTGATAAAGAATTAAAAGAGAGAAAAAAACCCAAATTAAAAGCAATTCAGTGTTTTTCAAGGACCACACGTTCATCAATATTCATAGATAACTTAAGTACAAAAAAGTTTTTGAGTTTGTGAAACATTAAAATTAAAAACATTGAATGGCAGTTATACTCACATGCATCGGACAGCATGACATCAGTTACCAACGGCTTTTTATTTGGCTTCTTCTGTGCAACCTGGCATTGTGTATTTGTTCTTATAGGGCTACCTTGACTAGCCCTTAGCTCCGTAAGGGCACTCTTCCCCGCACTTCCACCAAAATATCGCCGAATATCCTGCGAAAACAGTTCATTTGCATCACGATTTCCGCATCATTATAATACTGGAGAAAAGTGATTTTTTCTAATAACCATACTTTCCTCGGTATAAGGCATATATTATAATTACTAAAAAAGAATTTGTTTGAAGAAGTGGTAAAACAACCATTCACTCCTGAACTGAATTCAATTGTTAATATGTTTGTCGTCAAACACTCCTAAAAAATTTCCAACTTTCAATACTTGCACAATTATGATCAGAAAATTAGCCATCAAACACATAACCCGCAATATCCGCAGAAAATCAATTGCCTCTACAGTCCTCTCATCCTCTCCCACCTATACCTCTACAAAAGGGAAACTGCTAACCTTTCAAATTTGACCGTTGAAACATCAAATGAAACAAATGCGTCTCAGGTCCATTTCGCTTCTTTTCTTATTACCACTGCCAGCTTGACCTTTTACTCTTCTTCTATATGATCGGAAGTAACAACATGGAGCATTCTGCTCGACACATGATCATAGATTTCTGAAAATATACTTTCAATTTTTTGATACTGGACATGAATACAGAGAAATCGACAGGTAGTAATATGAGAATACGTGTATTAGGAATTCACGGAAACTATACAGGAAATGTGCAGAGAGAAACAGAAACTGGGAAAGTACTCCTAGTAATATGTATGAAGTAGAACAAGAGTACATGAGAGGGAATACAGAAACAGAGGAGATAGCAAATATCGATAAGCATTGTAAGACAGCGTGAAATATCCAAACAATTTTAGCAAATGAAATGAATTGAGAAAATGAGAGGAAGTGAGAATGAGAGAAAAATGGAATTTTTTGAAGAATTATTATGCTAAAGATGTGATCAGATGTCAGATGATACTAGTTCAAAAATTATAAAAATAATCATTTTTAAGACGTTCATTTAGGTCTCTCATCGAAAACGTTCAAATACACGATAACAAATCGAATGTTGAAATGAAAATTTAATTTGACTAAAACAACTTCTACAGTTTGAAATATAAGTTGATGAAGAAGCAAACAAGAAAATGGACAAAACAACAAACAAAGAAGTAGATAAATTTTAAATTAAAGAAAACTTTAAATCTACCTGAGTGATAAAAATCCGAGATTACGATCCAGGAAGGATCTGATAACCCACAGAATTTTCTTTATAAAATTTTCATTTCCACTTTTTAGTTTCTGTCACTCAACAGGTAATCACTCATTCTGATCTACTGCATTGAACATAATTTATGATTACAACGATTGCCGCAATGTAATTCTTCCATTCAACATTATCTATTAAGCTATAAGAATATTTTTTTGAAAAAAAATGCTTCAAAAAAATTTAAGCGAACAATAAGTGAAATATGCAACTAATCATGCAATATTTTGTTTGTTTACTGTTTTCTGAATTAACTTATATTCTCACTACATTACACATTGGCAGTTCCACGTGCTACACCATTAGCACACGTGACGATGAGATTAAAACAGTTTAACCGTAAAGTTTATCGAAAAATCTTCACTTGTACAAGTTTCACAGACGTTGACCGCTACTATCATGGTATTACGTCGAATATTGACGAAAAGAAATCGCACACGTCTAAAGACTCCGTTCCGTACCGCAATTGTTTATGCCATTGCTTTGTTCAGAAAAAGACGTCTGTAGGGTATAAAAGAGTCGGCAGCTACTTCGGCATCCGTTGTCGCATGTTTAGCGTTTATTTGTATGTCAGGGTAAGCGAGGTCGTGTACGTTGAGGTGGGTGTGTGCCGTGGTTTTGTTTTGTTTTCTGTTCTGCTTTCTTGATATTAGCCGCACTATATCCAAATTTCAGTTTCTGATTATGCTGATATTAACATTCCGGCGTTATCACTCAATATTGGAAATCTCTTTACAGCGTGGTTTCTCCGAATTCTATTTCCTTTCGGCAATACCCATCTAAAAGATATCATTATGTGACCATTTTTCTCATTGTATTTCCTGGCAGTTATCTTTAACGGGCAAGGCCACATTTGTATTTTTCTTCATGTTCCACCGTTGTGTATTTGACCTTCTAGTTGTTGTGTCCCAGGATATTTTAAGTTGAAAGTTGGAAAAAAGTGACCGTACTTCGTTCTTTTCAGTTTTACCGTAATTTGTTGGTACGATACGCTTAATGTTGCGCTTACTAAGTGGGCAGATTATACGCCGAGGTATTAATGCTCTAACTAATGGAGCAAGAGTTTACTCTACTCGGTTCTTCCCCTCTGTACCCATTTCTCCTCTGTTCAGAAGTATTGACAGACAGCTGCAGGAAATTGATCGACAGCTTGATCGAGTCTTTTGTGAGTTGGTTGCTCTTTTCAAACGATAATGCATTTTTATGCCTTTTTTTCTGCAGTGATTATTTCAATCATAAATTACCAACACATTTTTTGTCCTGAAGAAAACTCTATGTGAATTTTCTAGGAGAGGAGCAAGTTTTCTTCAGACCTTGTTAACTAAGAAAAGGAAACACCGAAGAGTTTGCTGTCACTAGTCTTGATGGGCATTGCTAGACTCTGACAGAAGAACCTCTGGAGTAATGGGTTGAGACACCGTTTTCTTTACTCATTTTAAAAAATTCATTGCTCAAGCGTATTCATTCATTCTTGATGAAACGCTCTGAATCTTCCGGAAATCTAAATTTTAAAAACGAAATTTAAATTGTGCTTTTTGTCTCAAACTTACTGGTGATTGAGTCCCCCAGTAGTGCTATTTAGATATTAGTGAACGGTTAATGAAATTGTGTTTCGCGATGATGATAGTATCAGTATCAATTCATTCATGAAAAGGTAAATCTGTAGGCATTATCTGATATTAGTGGTTATTTATTTGGATAAACTCGTCAATGAGGAAGAGTGGAAACTCGATTATGAACAAAATGATATATAAAATGTAAATCTCTGTGGGTTTCTTTCTTCAGAACCATGTTTTAAAGTTTTCATTTTATTTTATAGGAGTAGTAAGTAAATGTGGTTTTATATTTAAGGGAATCCGCGTGACTGGTTTGATAGTTTTCGACCTATAAAAGTTCTCGATCATCCTTCGCAAACGGAGGTTTATCGAGTTCTGAATCCAATCGTGGAGGAAGATGGCTTGAAGAAATTCTGTTTGGAACTGGATGTTTCCAGATTTAAGCCGAATGAGGTTTTGAATCAGATTTCTCTATTAAAATCTAAACTTTTTTAATATGTTCTTTGAGCTTTTTTATTTCTTCAGCAAAATAATAATTTAAATAATTTGCTGAATACATTATTGAAATGTAACGGTTTTTCGGAATCTCTATGGTTTTTATGAATTTTTATGCTAAGTCGTGAATATCTTAAGGTTATTGTCAAGACCAATATGAGAGAAAATACTTTGACGGTTGAAGCGAAACACAAAGATGACGAAACGAAATTTGAATATTTGCGTAAAATCACTTTACCCAAGGGAGTTGTTTGTGAAGGTAAACAAAAATTTCAGCTAAAACAAACGCGAAGTCCCTATTATATGAAAAGAAGCACATACAAAAACCATAAAAGTGAAAAGTGACAAATATAGTCAAAAAAGATCTGAAAGGTTTAATTGTTTTCTTTGAAGATATGACATGCCGCTTCATGTCCGATGGAGTTCTGCAAATCAGAGCACCTTATAATCCACCGCAAGAACCCCTCATCGCGGATACGGAGATTCCCGTTATACATGAATGAATGAATGAATGAGCTTTTTTTATTTCTTTAGCGAAATAATAATTAAAGTAATTTGCTGTATATATTATTAAATTGTAAGTTCTTCGGAACCCCCATGGTTTTTATGAATTTCTATACTAAGTCGTGAATATCTGCAGGTTACTATTGTCGCGAATTTTTGGTTTTTGTGTAAAATATGCTCGTAGGATTCTCCTCATTGATTGGTGAGAATTTGTCACCTTCTTGTCTTCCAGAAGAGCTGTCTTCTGTATCAATGTATTGGAGAAATATAGAATCCCTTGAGAAATTTTTGAATACAAAATAACAGTAGAAATATGAGGATCAACAGTTGAAACCCAAATGATGAGGGAGTAATTCGTAGTGATTTGTGGGCTGTCCATTGTTCTTAGCTGACAAGGATGAATTAAATTTGTAGATAGTTATTTATAGTAAAATAAATGGGTGTGGAAAGGGATGTGGTTAGTTTGCAAGATGTAACCAGGCTGTTATTGTTTTTGCTACAGCTTTGTGTGTAAGAGTAAAAAGCCTGCTATTGTGCTTTGTGTGTAAGAGTAAAAAGCCTGCTATTGTACTTTGTGTGAGATTGGATCGAGCGTTACTCACACAATGGTACTACTTATCCATTGCCAGTAGATGAACATTTTAAAGGATTAGAAGATCAAAGATCAAATCACGTATACATAAAACTGTTTAATTAATTGGTAAACAGATATCTTGAATATTGTTTTCATATTGGTTTTCGTAAAAATTTCATTTTTCACGACAACTGTAAAAAATGTTGCTATTTTCATAGGAATAATAGATGTACTGTGGAATGAATTAACTAATGGATCATATTCTTGTAGCGTTGAAATTAACCCGCGTGGTGATCTCCGTGAATTTTTAACGCATTCATAACAACGAAAGAGTAATGAACAACTTTCATTATGCGAATTCGAATTTTAGGAATAAATTAGAACACACAAAATTAAAAACAAAATGATTAGGCAAAAAGAATAATAAAAGGCAAATTTCAAGAATAAATGGGAAATCAAATATTTTGGCAGGCTTCGTTAGCAATATGAATTGCTGATTACGGTGACAGTTATAACAAATGTGACAGTGATAATGAAGTAAAATGGCAGGAAGTGTTGCATATAGCAGTTTGCAGAACAAAAAAAATACAGTTTTTTTTTTCTTTCATTTAAAATAAATATGTGGAGAGAAATGAAATGTTTATCACTTTTATAATTAATCATTTCAATCATTGATAGACTGTTATTTTTCCACAGATTTTTTGCCGACAAGCGGGACATTGCTCAAATCGACCACCACATCCATCGCAACAAATAAAATGCGAGCAAGGCATGTAGAGCATTTGTGGCTGAAATCGTTATCACAACTTATCACTATCAGTTCATCTCTACCAGGAATGCCCAATTACATATATTGTAAATTGATTACAGTAACAGTAACAATAATGAAGACGTTCATAATAATCATGATAATAATGTTGGTGTCTAATTTCCCCATCTGTAGCATGACAAATATATCAAAAGATTGTTGATGAGAGCTTGTATATTAGTGGTAAGGAATATCTCATACTATCAGTTGGAATCTTTATTAATTATTTTAGTTCTTTATTAATTTATCATCAATTGCCAATTACTGCCCAATAATTATTATTTATTATGTATTATTGACCATTTTTTATTAATTGTTCATTATTATTTTTTATATACGAATAATTATTAATCATAAATTGTGAATTATTTATTTATTTACTGCTGATTATTAATTATTTATTAATTATCGCTTATTATTTTTAATTTTTCATTAATTATTATTTATAATTAATTGTTTGTTGTTTATTTATTAATTATCATTTAGCATTTATTATTGTTCACTTATTAGTTATAGTTTAATTTTTATTCGTCATTTATCATTTATTAATTCTGTTGTTTATTATTTCTTATTCAGTTTCGTTTAGCATATTATCATTTGAAATTTTAAAATTTGACGGAATCGACCACAGATCAAAGATCAATTTCATTCAATTAATGTAAAATAATCTATCCCAAGCAATCGTTAACTAGGTCAAAGTAAGCTCAACAAACCCGTTTATCAAGGCAAATCACACAAGTCGGTATTTTATTCAGCGTTGATCGTACTTCATCACGCTCCAAGCGGATTTGCTCGATTAGCTGTTCAGCTTTTTGCATTTCATCGTAACAATTTCCGCATTTCTCCAGATCAGCTTCCTTCTCGGCTAGCTGTAAATGATTTCAGAATTAAATTTTAAATCAAAACATTCAGATGCAAACCCTTAATAAATAAAATGAAAAGTATTGTTTGAATTTTTTTTTTTGTTCAAATCACTACACTTATACGTGTAGAAAAAACACGTCAAAAATTCTGATGGAAATTAGGAATTTGCAGAGCAAACAGCAATTATTAAAGTTGAAAATAATTATGAGAAGTAAAAAAGAAAAAAGTTTATCACAAATATTTCTTCGATTAATTACTGCTTAATTTATCAATTAATTAATCAAGTGATAATGATCTTGTGCTACTAACCTGTCTTTTCAATTCTTCAATTTCACTTTGAAGAATTGCAGTTTTTTCAAATGTCGGCATATTTGCATTTTCGGCTTCTTTCAATTTTGAAAAAAGTTCACCAATATGCTAAAATCATTTAAATTAATTGAAAGTGCAAACCTAATTAAACGTGTACCGTATGTAGTAAAGTATCTATAATTTGACAAGAAATTTCTTTTCTGAATTTTCAAACGGAAGTTTTAAAGCTATAAGTAAATTGCAATCGTAAATCAATTTCACGTACGTGAGAATGATCAGAATACCATTTAGCGATGATAAAAAAAAAAAAACGAACTTATCGATAGCTTTTTTAATTAGTTGATAAGAGATTTGAATAAAAAGTATCAGTTATGATAAAATATGCTTCACAGTCATGTAGCTCTTAATTTTAGAACTGAATAACTTGAAAGAAAAGAAATAAATTGAACACATTCTGGATTACGGTAATCGAGTATAACTATTTCCATGTTTTGCCCATTCGATTCATTCATTCAATGATCAACACTTTTTTTTTTTTAAAGCTAATGACAGGTAGTTTTTACAACTATCAAAATATTTGTTCCTTAAATTTATAAACGAAATCAATTGTTTGTTTATTTTGGGATGATTTCATTGAAGTTCAAAAAATTTAGCAAAACATTTTTAGGAAAATTTCCTCTTCATTTTACCATTTCTTTCTCCTCAATTTCAGTTTCATGTTTCTTTTGTAACATCTCAATTTGTTCATTTAGCACACGAATTTGATCACTTTTACTCGTACTTTCGAGTAACTGAAATTGGAAATTTCCGTTAAAATTTAGAAAAGATTGAAAATTTTGTACTAACAAAGTTTCAATTATAAAATTTCATACAAAATTGAAAATCAATTTCAGCACAAATAAACAAAAAAAAAAAAAGGAAAAGAAATAGTTTGCCTAAAAATGCAATGATTGTTGTGGAGAATTGATAAGAGTTAATTGGAATAGAATAACTGAATAATTGCTACCTCATTATCCAACTTTATCCTTGTTAATCGTAATTGTTCAACAACAACCACACGGCATGTGTTCAATTCTGCTTTTAGCAATTCAATTTCCGAATCCTTTTCCAGCAGTCGAAGTTGTAGAACTGCTCGATTGTCAGCAAATTCTCGGCACCTTTCCTAAATTCAATTCTGTTTTTTAAAATATCCACGGAACATTTATCAAATTGTTAATCACATTTTGCACTGCATTCATTCCCTTTACTGATTTTAAATAAATCTTTAAAAATTTTTCTTCAAAACATGACAAATCAATTTTGAGATGTTCATCTTATCACTATAATTGTCGTTGTCGTTATCATCATCATTATCACTATCCACGCCATTTTCATAATCATGATCAAAATCGTCATCGTCAGTATCGTTAGCGTTATCATATCATTATCATTAGTGGTTGTAATAAGCATTATCATTATCATTTGTGGTTGTAATAAGTATTATGATTATCACCATCCTTGTCATTGTCACAATGATCATCATTATCACTATCATTAGCGTTATCATATCATTATCATTATCATTTGTGGTTGTAATAAGTATTATGATTATCACCATCCTTGTCATTGTCACAATGATCATCATTATCACTATCGTTAGCGTTATCATATCATTATCATTATCATACTTCAAGTGCACAAATTGATTGCTTTGATTCGTTGTTGAAGCTTTTTTGCTCTTTTTCAAAAGCGTCCAGCAATCGTTGTAATTGAAATTGCGGCGGAAATTTGCGATATTGATGAGATGGCGGTGATGAACTGATCATTTCTTCAAAATTTTCAAAATTTTGAAAAATAAATTTACAATCATTTCGAATGATACAACAAAGAACGCATGGAATATTTCTCAGTTAATTTTGATAAAAGTTTCATTTCAAAATTTTTATTTTTAAAATCTTCCACATTTTATTAATGAAATTTCTCTACGTAAATATTTGTTTATTGATTTTCGATCTATTGAACCGCTCATTTATTCCGGTCACCTCATGCTAATTTGTTTATTTCAATTTGTATCATTTGCCAAAGTTTCTTTTATCAAAATTTGTAAAGTTCTATTGAATCAATGAAAACATAGTTTACGATTATTAAGGGTTTATTTTCTTACTTAATTAAAATTAATTGACCTGGTAATTTACGAAGTGCCGGTGATGCGGTCTGGAATGATAGAGCACGGCGTATCCCTGAACCAGATAAATGTGACAAGAAACCACATTCAGAGTTGCTGAAAAAAAGAATGCAACAGTCATTCGTCCTAACGAATTTTGAAACCAACTGATTCATCCTAATTAATTAATTAATTAACTAAATAACTTATCATTACACGATAAATTGTCATCCATTCCGTTTTGTTAAATTGAGTGTTTTATCACGTGCCCTTTGACGGATAAACACACGTGAATGTTCACGTGCATTATATCAAGTAATATCGTTCAATGCGAATTTGTTCATACAATCTGTCATTCCCATATTTTTGTTTACTTTTTTGTTCTTTCATAAAATTTTTGTAAAAAAAAAAACTGAAAGAATAAATTGAAGAATGAAATGTTTCCTACCACGCCTTACTTATCTCTAAATATGCAAGCAATCGCTGAAGTTGAAATCTGAAATTCATTTCCAGCATCATCTATGCTTAGTTCCTATCTCTTCTCACATCATTAATTAGTTAATTGATCGTCTAAGGCAGTGGTCCCCAACCTTTTTATCACCGAGGACCGGTCAATGTTTGACAATTTTACTGCGACCCGTGGGGGGGTAGTTTACTCCTCTTCTCTGAACCACTGCCCTAACGCTCTCGGACTCTGGCCGGTATGATAACGCTTAAACATTCTTTCAAAATAAGATAAAGATACGCCAGAAAAACGAATATAAAGAACATTTTATTCTCCGAGGAAGCAGCCGGAGGCGGAGGACGAGGGGGAGCTGCGGCCCGGCACCGGTCCGTGGTCCGAGGGTTGGGGATCGCTGGTGTAAGGATCAGCACAATTTGTACAGTTCAGTAAACTAACCTAATTGATGAGCGATTGGAAGATGCAAAACGAGGACAGCAACTGGACAACCTTCGATTGAAATCTGTATCGTTTCCGGTGATTCTTCCGTATTTCCTGCCAATTCCGGATCCGGAAACGAGCGATTCCGTTACTTCGCACATTCGTTGCACTCGTGCTAACATATCAATCATAGCGTTTGTTGATGAAAATGCTCGATATGACTATAATAATTACTTTTAAATAAATCTCACGCAAGTTTTTGATTTGACCACGTGCTTTTTTGAATTATTAGCAAAATTGAAGTTCATCGTGTCGAGTATTTTGTTTTCCATAATTGATTTGTAATTGTCACGTAATGCTGAGGACAGCCACTATTTTTGCATTTGCTTAAGTCATTTGTTACTGTTGAAATTTACTTCAACCAAGTTATTTCAGCAAAACGTCAATTCTACAACTGATGACTTTTGACGTGACTTGAGTCAAGTATACTGTACATTTGTTCTTCTACTGTACAACTGCTATCAAAATTAAAATTACTTATATTACTTAAATTCAATTAATAATTTTGTCTAATAAAGTTTTACAACCTGATGTTTCAAATAGAAAAGAGTAATTTCCAATTTAAATAATTCCTTTTATAGAATTTCAAGTTTTCTTTGCTCTACTGCTTTTCCTCATTCTCTCTCTCTCTCTCTCTCTCTCTCTGTCTTACTCTGTCTTACTCTTGATTACTAAGAGAACATTTGCGTTCCATTAAATGATTACAAAATATTTTATCAATACATTTCAGGTATTTCAGTAATAAAGTTCCATTCGACATATATTGTAACCTAATAATGATATCAAATTCGTAATTATAATTTATTTATTACAATTTTAATTCCTCAAATAATTTTTACTAATTTAGGGAAAATTTTTTTTAAATAATTAAATTTGATAAATTGAAAGATGAAGACTTACTCCATCTTTGCCGCAATTCATACTGACCGCTTGCATAATATCTTCATCAGAATATCCCATATCCTTGGCGAGGCGCAATTGTCCACTTATTGTTAATGTATCATGCTCCTCAGCCATCTGTTCACTCCAATGTGCTATAAAATATTGCGAATGAATTTATGAAAAATTAAATTAATTAAGAATTCAACAAATTGAAATCTTATTATATTGATAAATAAAGGTAATACCGGACTTATTCAATCGTTCCTGAAATGATTTTTGAATGATCGAACTGATCAATATGCATTTAATTAATTCATTAACTCCAAATCATTTATTCATTCAAATTAGAATCCAACAAAGCAATCTATGATGGATGAGTTAGCTAATCCAAGAATGCCAATCTTTTAATTACCACTTCATTCATTAAATATTATCAATTCAAGTTTTACTAAAGTTTTTCAAATATTTTAAAAATTTCCAAGTTAACTTCTCAATTCCGTCTCTGAAAAAATTAAAGATATCTTGAAATGTCGCCAAAGAGAAAATATAAAATCTTCCAATACCACCCAATTCGTTTTATTTTAATTTTTTTTTTATAAAAACAAATCGGAAAATGTTCATTGATGAATATGATGTTTATATTATCGATTAGTTAATCGTGCATTAACTAAGGAAACAGAGGTCAAAGTGTCATTCTAACAAAGTTATCATCGAAACATGATTTTATCGTTTTGGAATTATTACTTTGATCATTAAATGGCAATTATCCATAATTAACGATCAATGATTGAATGTGAAGATTTTTTTTGTGAATGGAATAGTAACTAAAAATTAAAATCTTTGGAAAAAAAAAGTTTCAAAAGTGTAACAAATGTTTCAAAATATATTTTTCTAGCTGAAAAAGTGCCAATTCATTAATTTTCCGATTTAAAGATCAAAAGGCCAAAGTTCATAGTTAAGCCACAATTATTTCAACTAAAGTATATTGATAAGGCATAGTGCTATTACCGATAGTTGATGCTATCAGTTGTCATATTGATTTACTTTCTTACCACATTGAGAACTAATGCCGCCAAGCTACTATTACCTTCTTATCACATTGAGAACTAATACCGCCAAGCTATTATTACCTTCTTATCACATTGAGAACTAATGCCGCCAAGCTACTTTTACCTTCTTACCACATTGAGAAATAATGCCGCCAAGCTACTTTTACCTTCTTACCACATTGAGAACTAATGCCGCCAAGCTACTTTTACCTTCTTATCACATTGAGAACTAATGCCGCCAAGCTACTTTTACCTTCTTATCACATTGAGAAGTAATAACGCCAAAGTACTATCACATTCTTATCAGTCTTTTCACCACATTGATAAGCAATGGTGCCAAAGTATCATAACATTCTTATCAGTCTTTTCACCACATTGATAAGCAATGGTGCCAAAGTATCATAACATTCTTATCAGTCTTTTCACCACATTGATAAGCAATGGTGCCAAAGTA
>JABVXS010000520.1:0-29660 GCA_013365335.1 Madathamugadia hiepei
GTGAGAATACTTCTGAGAACATTGGATTTTTCCCGAATGCATGAAGTCTTCCATCCTCCATCATGCTGGCACGCATCAGTGTTGCTGTAACTATTTCAACAGGAAGAAATAATTGTGCAAATCTTTCTAGCTGATTGAACCAAATAAAATTTTTGATCCGATTGAAATCGGGCGGTGTATTTTGAAGAAAGGAAATGAAGAAAAAATTATGATTATCTAAATTTGGAAATGAACAGCTGCTAAACATTAAAGGGTTGAAATATAAAATTCACTATAATCTAAACGTACATTGTTCTACTTTCATTGTCTTCATCAGCTGGTCATCATCCCACGGTACAGCAACTGTACATTCGGTGATGATCTCGCCCACTGTAATTGAAGTCAAAGCTGATGAGTTAAATATTACGGTACAATATTTGCAAAAAAATTTTTTCCGATGCAACCAATAGTATTGGAAACACTTCTTTCATGAATTTTTTGGTAGGCTTCATAATCAGATTCATATTGTCATTTCAATTAATAATTCGTGACCATGAATTATGGTTTCATATAATTTTGATTCTCTCATTTCAATTTCAAATGGTTTACTAATCATCGTCGCGTCGAAATATGGCCTTCTACCACAAAAGATGACTAAAGCAAGACATGCAATCAGCTTCACCATAGTTGAAAAGTTTTTTGTTCAAGTCTGAAAATTTCACACAATTGATCACAAAAAAATGTATATTTCTATCAAATTTGCTATTTCTGGAGTTGAATCATTGGATTCACTTTGTGGTATGTGATATTCTTAAAGAGTTCTTGGATGGTGAAATGGTTAGAAAAGGCGGATATATTATGATGCCCAGTTTTTCGTACAGAATTCGGTTTGATGAAATCTGAGTTTTCAAGTGCAAGAGCTATTTCAAACAAGAATAAGTGATAATGCGTTTTTCTACAATTTTAGAACAATAAATTGAAAAGCACCTAAGTTGTTCAGTCTTCATCAGTAGGAGAACGAAAAAAGAATCATAAAGTTCAATTTTTGACATGTCTGAGGAGCCAAATTCTTACCAAGTACTTCAATAGAGGAAATGCGTGCAGATTAACAAAATATTCACTTACATTATTCCCTTAACCGAGTAAGTTTGAGAGCCAAATAAGGTGTGCTCTCACCCAGTCGAATAGTAAGCTTATCGTCTAATAAACTGTCAAGACCTAACACGTGCACGCACAAGTTAATGACAACCCCATATCAATGAAATATCATGCATTCCCTTCAATGAAGTGAATGGGACTGGAGACACTACAAATGACTTTGCTACATAGAAATGGCGATTTTTATACTTCAGTAGCGAAACCAATGTTTCTGCATTGTAATATTCTTTTTCCTGTTGTATAGGTACTTAGGCGTTTCCATTTCCTTATGCGAATAAAGTATTGTGTAAGTTGAAAAACAATGTCGCATGGGTGATGAAAATGAAACTGGATTTCAGTCACCAGCTTTTTTACCTAACATGAAGAAGTAATGAGCAATGCATTTTCGGAATTCATAAAAGTAATTCTAATCATTCAAAAAACTGATCTGGCGGTGTCCGAAATCAAATTTTTCATTTCTGTGAAATTATTGATATTCGAGTATGAAATGGATTATTTGGTTTCGAATATTCGTATTTTATTGCTATAGACAGTGTTTTAGTGCGGCGGGCAGATGAATAAGTGCTTTGTCGGAAAACATTTTTCAACAAATCAGTCATACATCATTTTTCGAACGTAAATTTTCCATCAGTTTTTTTTCTTTTTTGTCGAATTAGCTCGATAAAATTGGTTTACCTTTTTGCTTGATTTACTTTTAGTTTTCAAGTGGAGCATTCCACCAACTAACCTTGCGCGATATAAGTTATTGAATTTTTCAAATAATTTATTGTTGAAAGATTGCGAGTGGAAAATTTTTAATTGCATTTTTATATCTGAATGATAATAAGTAAATTCAATTGAGACTGATGATTTAATTGTTACTGCTCTGCAGCAGTACTGAAGATTTGATGCACGTTGCGCGTAGAGCGAAATGTATGGTTTTAGGATTTTCTTATTACCTTCATGGTATGACATACAGATTCAGCTTAAAATTTTGATAAATAATTTCATGAATAGTTACGCAATTAATTAGAAAATTTTTGCTTAAAAATTTTTTCAGAGCCTCCAATTCAGAGACACATGAAAACAGATAAGTGGAATAATCTGGAAAACCAAAGTTATGGATTTTACCATAATATTTTTTAATGAAAAAAATCTGAATTTCATTAAACTATTTTCAAATAATGCAAGTTGCTTACGAATTTCTCGAAGTTGACTCAAAATGAACAGATTTATTTGGCAGCATTTCCAGTGGTTTTCTGATGTCCAAATAAATTTATATCGGACGAATTATGCTTTAGTATTTTTGCACGCTTGCAATCCGTTGCAAGCGTATAGACAGCTCCAACAAAATGGAGTGAACAATTGGTCACTTGGACTTGATTACTTTCCTGAGATGAGCGACCTTCGATATTTCCAAAACCATATGTACAGAAATCTGCAAACTTGTTGACAGTGCTTTTAATGTAGATATTCGGTGCTATAATTCATTAAGCATTGCTGCTGTTCAGCAACACTGCTCGAACTTCAGTCATTTGTTATAAATTTGAAACTTTTGATGGGACACGCATTCTTTGTTCTTTGGTGTTCTCAATTCATTTAAGCATCAATATTTATTGTTTTGTTTCAATTCGCAGTTGATTTAGCGAATTATGATAGTTTCTTAGGAAAAGTAAGAATTTTTCATGAATGAGACAAAAGGAATCTGCTCAGCGACAAAAGTTCATACTCGCTCGAAGCCACTAAATATTTGATTTGAGAATGAATTGAAGAATAATATTACTTATTATTAACTTTGAGAATGAAAATTGAAAAATTCGAAGCTCATTTACGAACGGATATCTTAATGATCAAATATTCTGTAAGATCTGATTTCAGAAAAACTGACAGTCATTATTCTACAAAAGCACAATTAATTTCAAATACGTTGAAGTTGATACGTCGCATTCTTCGTACACCTTCATGAATTTGCATACAGTATAGCTCCGAATACTGTGGCATACCATTTATCGAAGGCCTTTCGAAATATCAATTTTATTCAGCTCAATCATGAATACTTGGCATCATTATCACCATGTTGAGGAAGTGTTGCTAAATTTTCTATTTACTAGAAAAATCTTCGATTATACTGTTCCAAACTATCAATCAATTTTCTCATTCCTTTTGTTCTCGATTTCTCGTTCGAGAATTTGTCTATTTTTGCTACTGTAACACAAGTCATTTCTTTCATGCAGAAAGGCAATTTTATATGAAAATAAAACGTTAATTTTAATTGGAATGTAATTAACTTTTCATCAGATCCAATGGTTTCAGCGAAATGAAGGATTTGGTTTCGAACACATGAAAATCAAATTTTTAGAAGATTCATTTGTATTTCTTTTGATGGTAAAAAGAATTGATGAGGACTTCTTATCCTGATGGCTGAATTCATAAGTCCAATTTCACCCCACGTATCTTAACCTCTTATTACGCGGCCCAATTTACTGTTACACCACGGTTCGCAGAACAGAATCGCTCAGCATGAATGCAACCTAAAGTAGACAACGTTGATGTTTTTTGTCAAAAGGATTTGAAAAGAAATATTGAAATTAAGATTAAAAACTTGTTAATTTTTTACTTTAGCATTTGATAAATTATATTCGTTTTTTAAAAAAATTTTAATAGCACGAAATATTTCAACCCGCTATCAAAGGCTTTGTGAATGACCGCAGCTACTTCAAATCACAAAATCTCATTTTTTCCATAACGTTAATTGGTCATCTTTGACTTCAGTTTCAGCTGCACAAATTATCACAGATTGTGTGGGTAATTTGTAGGTGTTGATTGAGTAATAGAAGAAGAAGTAGGAAAATGTATTTTCCATTCAAAAAACTTGCATTTTAGCATCACTCAATAACCAGTGATTGGTTACTGTAAAAACTTCAATTTTCACAACTCATTCTTCCAAAAAAATTCTACCAAAAAAATTTCCGAAATAAACTTTTCGACTTCCATCTCTGACCTTGACACAAGAAGGAAGTTTAATGAATTGTCACTGCTTGAAAAACCACTCCGTATGTAACAGAATTTCTCATTTCTGTGAAAAATTTTTTCCAGCATTTCTAATTTTTGCCGAGAATAAGAAAAAAAGCACTATAAAGTGGTTTGAGGAAAAGAAACTTGAGACTTGGATGACATTCACAAAGAAAAGAATAATTATTTAATTAGAAAATATATATGTCCGTAAATTGAATTGACAAGATGAATTTTCTCATGCATTGCATTCTTCGCGCAACTGTTAGTAAAACTCTTTGAACTCGCTATTATTTATTCCGGGAAGAGCTTGCAACACTTTGCACTGAAAGAGCGAGCCCTAAAAAAAGTAATAAGCGACCGAGTTACACTCCTAGAGCAATTAAATCAAACAAATCGAAAGTAATATGTTCAATAAATTGGCTGTATTGCTGAATGATTCGATACAAGGATAAAGGCAATTAATTTTTTAGCAAAGTCTTCCTTTTCCTCTTTCTACAGCTGAAATAAATTTGATTAAAATTTTTAACTTAAATTAGTTCAAAAAAGTAATCCATCATGCACACATCATTTCTTCTTGCTGTAGCACATGATGGAAAATACATTTGAAGTGGTGAAATCTGTCAAATCAGAAAACAGAAAAAGGAAAAATGCAACAATCTGGAGAAGTTGATGATGAACCATGAAAAAATGTGCTCAAATAATTCCGAAGACAAACACCATGAAGAATAGTAATGGAAAGAAGTTTTTAAAAAGAAGCTACCACACCTGTTTTAAATTCGAATTGCATGGATATCAGAAGAATGAAAAATCTGATTTCAGGAATATTAGGAAATTTTTCCTTTTTTACTTTCAAAAGAGGACTACTGTTAACTTCTCAACCACACAAAATGAAGCAATCGGATACCTAAAATCTAGTTTTATCGTTGTTGCATAAAAACAATTAATTTCTTCTTAAATCCAATTTTTTGTCATTCCTTTTAAACAGACAAGGGAAAAGCAGTTTTTAATTCCGGCTATTTCTGAATATAAAATCTCAACTTTCTGCCTTAAGCAACATTTGCAGTCTTACCAATCCTTCCTCGTTCATACCAACAAATTTTGGTGCTTACGATTTTCAAAGACTGCCAGTAACTTTTACAACTTATATGTGTTGAGTCAGGGATACCGGTGAAAAGAAATTATTTTTGCATATAAAGTTAATATTCAAGGAAATCGAATATTTTCAGGTTAAGATTATTTGCAAAAAAATTGCTTAATTCGCTAAAATTTTTTTCAAATTGTCCTATAAATAAATGCTTACCTTTTGCAGTTGGAGAAAATGGATTTATAATTTCTTTCCTTTCAATATCCCACGAATATAATTCACTTTTTGTAAATATGTTCTCAAATTCCTTGTTTGAAAATCTCATAAGTTTAAAAAGGATATCACGAATAAAAGAATCCTTGCTCAAAACAGTGGTCTACACAATTCAGCGTGAAATATGCTTGAAAAGATTTTACTTACAAATTAGGAAATTAATAAAATAGTATGTATTAAATAAAGCGCATATTTCAGGAGACAAAAAGGCAGACTTTGATTAAAAAAAATCAAAAATATGCTAAAGTTGATCACATATCTTGCATTCGTCATTTTTTGTGGTAACCGACAGAAATATGGAATTATGACAGGTAAGTTTGTCGAAGAATTTCACAAAAAAATAATTTCACACCACAGAAAACAGTAACGATTCATCGTGAGATGAAAAACAAGAAAAACGTCAAGTGAGCACAAATATCAATTTCAGTTCTTGGGACTGACACAGATTTCACAGTTACCGTGTTATGGGATGGTGGCCAATTAACGGAGACAATGCAAATGGGACAATGTATGCTTCGATCATGGAAGATCAGTGAAAGTTTTCAAAATTGTAGTATTCGTGGCAACTAAACCAACTAAATGCACTCATTTCTTGCTATTGCATAAAAAGAAAGTTACAAACTAACTCTTGATTGTTAAAACTATTGCAGCAGCACCATCGAATTGTGTCATGGTGGAGGATGGAAGTCTGCTCGACTTGGAGAATATACGATGGTTTTCTAGGAAACAATCTTATGTTAATGAAGTAGCTTGAAAACGAAATTATGCAATGAGGATTAGTAATTCATCTCTCAAAGATAATGACAGAGTTGTGGTTCGTCAAAGATAATTGCAGAGTTGTACTTCATCATCTACAACAAATTTACGTAATAAATTTTGATATGTGTCTCTTTCCACTTAAAAAAATAATCGCCCATCACTTATTATCTTTATACAATGTAAAGTTGAAATCTAGTTTCATCATTGCCCTATAGAACGAGCATAAACTACGAAATAAGCACAAAGAAAATACGTGACAATAAAGACAGCGTTACAGTAATATGATATGGAATGAATTTTGATTTCTAGGGATTCTGCTTGATCGCATACTAATCTCCTCCTCCTTCTTCTTATCCCTCATGATTCGCATGTAGCAGGTCTTATCCCTCATGATTCGCATGTAGCAAGTCTTATCCTCATGATTCGCATGTACCATGTCTTGTCTATTCATGTCACCATTGGAGTACGTTCCAGCATTCATGCGACTGCGACTAGATTTGCCCGACCGACCCGTCGCTGAGGTCTGTCGTCGGAAACCGACCGCTTACGATCGATACAAATATTAAAACTATGCAAATTATTTGAAAATAAATTAAAAAGACTTTTTTCAATACAAATTACTTGTTTTTTTTTAAATTTGAAAAAATGAATTAAAATTTTGTGAAATATTTTTTTATTACCTGAACAATTTCCTGTATCACATTTGCAACAACGTGAAATCGCGTTAGTGTTTCACGCAAATTTTCGATAACAGTACGATATGATTTCAAACCAATAGATTTTGGAATTCCAATATATTCCAATTGATGATCCATTCGTTCAATCATATCCGACAATACCAAACCATAATCGCGCAAATTAAATGGAATTATC
Organism: Madathamugadia hiepei; assembly: GCA_013365335.1. Lineage (NCBI taxonomy): Eukaryota > Metazoa > Nematoda > Chromadorea > Rhabditida > Onchocercidae > Madathamugadia > Madathamugadia hiepei. Next base: position 7,121 of record JABVXS010000520.1, read on the forward strand.
TAAATTATTGAAAAAATTTTAATTAGTCAAAAAAATTTTTATATTAAAATTTAAATCAATAAGTATTCAGGAAATGTTAATTTGAAAAAAGGGAAAATTCTTTTTCTTTCGGATCATAATAAATAAACTTATTAATTAAAATTTAGTTTTGTTAAGATAATAAGTAGTCATCCATACTAAAATATAATACATAGTGATGAATAATAATAGTAGCAATTAGCAATAATGGATAATAATTGATGACTAACTAAGCTATCCGCGATATTTCGTCCAATTTCAAGCCATAACTGGCCAACTGCCATCATTGCTGTGTAATTTTGATGAAGAAAATTATCTAATATCCATGGAATTTCATACATTGTATGATAAAGCATATAATTATACTTTGGTGCACTTTCTAATTTCATGTCAATCACAGGTATACCCAAATATGTGATAAATCGCTAAAAATCAATTTGAATAACCGATTTTCAAAATTAAAAATGCGTTTCATTTCGATGAATTTTTAGGATTTTACAAAAAAATTTATGAATTACAAAGTTTACCAACAAAAAAAAGCTGTTTTTTTCCTTTTTTTTTTAAGGGAATACAATGGTATGATTAATGAAAGGATGAGAAATAACCTGGAAATCCGATCCAGTTCCAGGTATACCAATATTTGGAATTGATCGATCGCCACTAATTGGTCCTTTTGGATCATAAAACTTCCACGAATCTAATAATGTCAAACGTTCTGCTTCTCGTTCCAGTGTATTCGGACTCCTCACTCTAATTTTAATCAAATTAAAAAAAAGTTGGAATTGAAACCGCAAGCATTGTATTGTAATTACAAGTCAATTTTTAAATAAAGCAATTATTACTGTCAAATTTTATGAAAATCTTTCACTTCCTTCTTTTCCTTTTTTTTTTTGAAAAATCTGATGATTTCAATTTTTAAAATGCTTATATTGCTACGTATAAATCTATGAGTTTTGTGCGTATTATGAATTATGTAATTTATACCTTCTTCCCATGTTATACTTAATCTAAACAAAATTACTTTTTTCAATCAAATATTTCAATAATTTTAATATAAAATTTATAAAAAAGTTAAATAAAAATTATTTAAAATTTGAAAAAATTACTTATCAGCGGCATCAACAATAACACGATAAAGCAGTGGAACAGCTTTAACGGCAAGCAGCGTGTCACCATTGATATTATCAACATTTATTACAGCAATAGCACGTTGCTCAAGTGGTTTCATAAATTCTTCCACCCATTCCGTACTTCCTTGAAATGTTAAAAAAATTAATTGAACTTTTGAAATAAATAGAATGTTTTACGAAAGAAAGAAAATTTTCCAATTACCAATTAATCCAAATTCTTCAGCATCCCATAAGCAAAACATTATTGTACGTCGTGGACGCCAACTTGTTGTATGTTTCATTTTCGACAGCACCCGTGACATTTCCAACATTGTACCTGTTGCTGATATTGGATCAATCGCACCCTACAATTGGGAAGCAGTGATTAAGCATTATCCCATTATTCATTTAATACTATGATGACCTTTGACATCAAACATCACTTCTGTGTTTTTGATTATCTTCATTTATGTATTACTACTTTTCTATTTATTTTTGAAAATGTCATTTTCCTTGTAATTTCACAGAAAAATAAACTAAAACATTTTCATATAAAATTTCACGTAACTTGCAGATATAATCGATCACTTGGCTAATTTTTCAAATTTTTTTCCAATAATATCAAATTTTGCAAGAATATAAATATTAAGAAAGCTTCAATTATTAGAAAAACCGGGAAAAATTTTAATGTTGCAAGTCATCAAATTAATTAACTCATTCATGGTAAAAAGATTGTTAAGGTTCCGTGCCATGTAAAAAGATAAGCAAGCAATGTTTGAAACGACTTTCACCAGGTAATTGGATCTTTCAACCAAATAAATGTTTTCGCCCCCGGAAAATTGCATCCCTTTTGATTTGCTGGAATACGGACTTACAGGGTGAAAAAGAGGTGTACAGGCATTTTACAAATAGAAAAATGTCTACATTTTTATGTAAGTAATTTTAGCTCAATATTTGAGTGTAAATATAAGTAAGTCAGCAAAAGGAATTATAATTGATTACCGATAGTTATTCCAACACTTACTTTAACCCAAGCGTCGTAATGATTGCTGAAGAGAATGTAACGGTCTGGTTCTTCACGTCCAAATAACGTTGCTACAATATTTGTTATAACACGACGCGTGCAAGCTGAATGTACCGTTACACGAAATACTGCTGATCCAGTTATGCGGTACGTTACATTCATCGATCCAATCCAACTTGGTGACTAAAATTAAATTGAAAATTTTCTATATAAGAAACTTTTCTGGCAATTTGAAAAAAATTTCTGATCTTTGTATATTCCGCAATGTTGAAAGAAGACTCAGGGAAAAAAGATATTTGATGGAATGATTTAAACCAAATGTAAAGTTTATTATTTGAATTTCAAACTTTTTATATCACCAAAAAATGCGTAATTTATTGAAAATGATTAGGGCAAGAAAAATTTGAACCTGAACTTGTGGTCCATTAATTTTTGCCATTATTTTTTGTGCATCACGATAGCCAATTGGCATAACCGGAATTGATGGCATGATTTGTCTTTGACGTAAACTTTCTTCCGTTTCCGTACGGTATGTATAGTACTTGGACGGTAATAAGGGCGTTTCTGGATCACCGTCTGTTTTCAGCAATGTACCACGTTGTGCTCCGGTTTCCGGTAACCATGTTTCATTTGGAAAAACCTGAATTTTAATAAAATTCTTTTCTTCGCAAGAATAATTTTTTCACCAATTAGCAAAAAACGCAAAAAAAATCTGAAATTTTATTCACAAAATTTAATTTTCCTTTTTTTGATTTTTTCTTTTTTCTAAAATATTATTTGGATAGAGGAACTTTATTTTTCTCTATAAGAAACAATTTTTTTTTTGGATTCCTTTTCATTTATTTAGATTGTAGATGGAGAAATCGTTATTCACAATGAATCGCTGCTTTCTTGCAATTCTTTTTTCCCCATCAAAATGCTTCGAAGAAATTCATATTGAAAAATGCGGCAAATTCAAAGTTTTTATATTTTGAAATTCAGAAAAAAAAAGAACAAACCTTAGTATTACTGTGTCCATTTGTATAATCAAATGGATCACTGTATAAGACCATGCCAATAGCACCATATTTAACAGCAAGTTTTACCTTATCACCACGGTAGATTGCACCATAACGACACAATACTATCTTACCTTTTATTGAAATTCCAAACTGAAATTATTTCAATTTTTTAAATTTTAAATTGTTTCATTCAATAACTTTTTTAATAAAATGTTCCACCTAATATCATTTTAGCCAATTTTTTGATTCAATAAAGTATTTTAATTAATATTTTTGATGATTTAATTTCGAAATTAATAATTATTGAAGAATATTTAAAATGATCACATAAATACATGTATATATATCGATAAAAATTTAAATAATAATAAAAAATAGTATTATATCAAAATTAGTCTCTCAGACAGGTAAATTTAATTAACTAAATAATTAATAGTCGTTTCCCATCAATGGAACAAATATTTTGACATTTGATACTTTTATTAATTATCGCAGTTTTCATCGAAATATTATCGGTACTAAATAGTCATTTTTGATAATGTTTGAACTTATGCATCCAATTCAACTTGGTCTTGAAGTAATGAAATATTTGCTAACTGCGAAAAAGTAAACGTTTGGAAGCTGCAAAATGGAACATTTTATTAACCATTCATCAATTGGAATATGCAGGGAAGCAGTTTTTGATTTTTTTTCAAGATGTGGATGAAAATATATGAAATGAAAGCTAGCAGCACTTATTTGCTGAAATTTTAGAAAATTGAAAAGTTCGATGAGTAAACCCTGTGTAATCGTTTGTAATCCTCAAAGGATCCATAATTGACATAAACGATTGGCCCAGTTACCGTACCATTTTTTGAATAAGCAGCCCAATGAATCAGTCCACGTGGATCATTTTGCTATAATTTAGGGTTAATTAATTTATTTTTGCATTCATATCTTACCAGCATTTTAAAAATTTCCAAAAAAAAATTTTATTCAGCAACGTTAATGAACTAATTAAATTAAATTAATTTACCTGTCCACGTGCTTCAATTGGTCCAAGTGGTTCAGCAAGTCCATCACTCATTATTTGCCATTTCTTCTCGCCCATATGTAATTCAATTTGATTCGGCTTTTCATAATTTGGATAATTTAATAAAACATTATAATTGGAAGTTTTCACATCATAGCCATATCTACGAAACTGAAAATAATATTTTTTATAGAAATCAAACTTAATTAAAAAACTAGTGAAAAAATTCCCCATTAAACATTGTGGTTAAATTAGTAAAATTAATTGGTTTATGCAATTTTTTTAGCAACAAAATGAGTAGAAATTTTTTTAATTTTCAAAAAATCAATAATTTTAATTAAGTAATCAAATAATTCTTATCACCTTGTCAGCAAGTTTTCGCATAAGTTCTGCATTTTCGCTTGTACCAGCAACATGCATTTTATCGGCAAGCCATTTGATATTTCGCTTGATATTCGATGCTTTGAATTCATTCATTAATTCTTGGCTGATTCGGGAATGCTACAAATATAAATTTTAAAACTTTTTAAAGCAAAAAATTGATTGAAAACAATTTGAAAAAAGTTAATCCACTTGAATGAAATAAATAACATGAAAATAAAATGAATCAAAGGTTTAAAAAATAAAAAATTCAAGTATGAAAGAATCGTAAATTTTGTAATTTAATTTGACCAAATTTTTTAAAGTGAACAGAAACGATTTTTTTTCATTTTCAAAGTTTGCTGAATTTATTAGTAAAATAGATTATTCAATGAATAAAAAAGTTTTCAGCTATTAATTTAATCAATAATTATGAACGGTATAATATAAGAATTAAAATATTTCTGTATGGGAATGAACGGGACAGAAGATGATAGTAGACTGATAAGTAACTAAATAATTGATTGATAATTATCATGAATTAGTTCTTTTTGAATAAAATGCTAATTAATTTTTTAATTAGTTTGTAATCCTGGAATACATTATTATTTTTGCAAAGCAAAAAATGAAATAGTAACCGTGTGAGAACAGCAGTAACAGTAAGAAATAAAGAATAACTAATAGTGGTAAAACTATCAATAACAATGGATCATAAATAATAATAAATGATCAGTAATGATGGCAATAGATGGATAGTGATGGTAAGAATAGCGATAATAATAAATAGCAATTTTTGAATTCACATATTGTTTAACTGCAATTTTAAAGGGATTGAATTAATTCATACGGTATTTCAACCAATATGCTGACGATATAGCAGATACCTGTCCTACCTGGCAGGTATCTATCATTGGAAAATAGTGCAATCAATCACCACGGATTAAACATATTAATGTGGACAACAAGTAATCAGCAAATGGATTTTCAGAATTTTTTGTTTCATTTCATGAAAAATCTAAAAATAGCAGGAAGAGAAAAAAAAGGAACAGATCTACAGTAATCTAAAGCATCAAACATCGCACAATCGAACAAAATTCAATTAATTTTCTATCAATTTAACAATTGTTCAATTAAAATTTACTTGATAATGAAATAAAAATAATTTTTTGTCGTGTTAAATTAAACAAACCACTATTAAATCAAGTTATTATTAAATCAAATCAATTCACTACTGTAACTAATTTACAAACAAAAAAATGTTGAATCGTGAAAAATTTTTGAAAAAAATTTTTTTGAATATGATGAACCTCATCGGGATTTTGATGAATCAGATGATCAGCATTTGTCAAATTATTATTAAAAATTGAATTGAATTTTGCGGTTGCGGTAGTAGTAGTAGTAGTAGTGGATGTAGTTTTGGCGGTACGTTGTGTCCTTAAGGATATTACAAATATCAGTAGTGCTGTGGTAATCAGTAATAATACTGATACAGAAAATAATAATAATGGAGTTAATATTGTATTTGTTGCTATCGGGGAAGTTTCCTGCGTTTTTGATTTCTTTTTTCCATTTCCAATTTTCGATCTTCGAATAATTTTTTGGTATATTCTATTATTGTGATTATTATGATTGTTGAAATGGTCATATTTATTAATATTTTCATTATTTCGTCCACAACTCCTCCAATCATAATTACATTCCATTGTTATGCAACTGCCAAAACTTCGTCCATCATTACCATTCAATAATAAGGGATTAAATTCATCTAAAAAATTTTTTTTATTGTCTTATAAATTAAATAAATTTATCTCTTATAAAATAAATTTTTCAAAATTTTAATGTTTCAATATTTGGAATCATTTATTTTTTTCTTACCTCTGCAATAGTTCATTTATAAAATTTCCAGTTTTAATCAATAAAATTTTCAACTTTTTTCCATAAAAATTAATTAAAAATTGCGAAAGAAATTCGAATAATTTAAAGAAAATTTTATCACAAAAAAAAAAAAACTGAAACCCGAACAAAAAAACCGAAGTGATTTAATTAATTGTTGTGAATTAATAAATGACCAATTAACTACTCGGAATTTATTATTCGACAAATTAAAAGCGAAAAAAACTTACAATCCTTGAAAACTTTAACTAATAGTGAATTGGTTCAAATTTATCGAAGTTTTCAAAGAATTCTAAATTTGTGAAGCAGTAAATTTATAATAGTTCGTACCATTACGTGGATGACGTGACGTTGACTTAGGAATACGATCAAGCATAGCTATCGCGGACTGTGTCATATTCTGTCCAGCGGATACGGTACTAAGTGATGTTGACGTTGTAGCCGTACGGTCGTAGTAATCCACTTCCGTCAGGTCAACACAATCATTATTATTATTCAACGATAATGATCTTTGTAATAAACTTGTTGATAATTTCTGATTTTGCAAATTCAAATTTTCCTTTCTCATTGAATCGTCGCTTTTCGGGTGTTCAAACTTTCTGTGAATGTAATTTTTAATCTGAAAAATGAGGAATTTTCAGCATATTAATTATAATAATATCGTGATAACAATCACAATAGCAATGATAATAATAATGAACATAGTAACGTTCAATGTCAATAATGATTTATCACAATAATATCTGTAATAACGACCGCGACGATAATGATACTGATCATAACAAAGTAATCATAAAAACAATGTAATGATAACATTATTATCGTAACAATAAATTAATAATTATAACAACAATAATAACGATACGATAAGAACAACGGAAAATATCACAATACTAGTAAATATCGTGATAAATATCATAATGTTAGGAACTATTGTGATGGCAATGATGAATTCTTGAAGGTAAACAATGTTTCCAGATTGAATTTCCAAATTAAGATTTAAGAAAGAAAAATTTAACAAATTTTTAGCTGAACGGAAGAGAATGGCACAATGGAAAAGTTCCGCTTTACGATTTCACACATTCCAAAACTTCTATTTATCTATTTGCTCTTCGAAATTCTTCCTTTTTTTGTAAATTTATTACTACGATGAACACTTTTCTTTCTTTCATTCTTTTAAAAGTAAAGTTATTTTCTTTTGATTTGTTTAAGCTCTTAAATTAAATTAAATTTTAAAGCATTCAAAAATATATGCAACTATCATCAATTAATCAGAAATTTAGTTTTTATTATGCCTAAAAATTCAATCGTTAGTCTTTTTAAATTTAAAATTAAATTTTTTTTCAATAAAAATTAAAATTATAAGTTAGTTTTTACAGTATTGAAAAATTATTAATTGCTCAGTCAAATTTTTGAGAAAAATATTTAAACAATTTTCACAATTCATTTCATTACTGAAATTTTCTTCAAAATATAATTACTAGCATAGTTTTTAAAAAAAATATTTTTCACTTTTTTTAAATTTTGGGTTTTTTTTCATTATTTACTCTAACAATTTGACTATCAAAAAATTTTCAATAAAATTAATAAAAATATTGAACTTTTGTGAAAAAAAATTAGTTTTGATCTTTGATGTTCAAAACTGAGATTGAAGGAAAAAAAGTTTAAAAATTTAACCTTTTAAAATAACAATATGGTGATAAAAGTTTATGGTGAATTTTGCTTTTGGAATATCCAAATTTACAAGTCTCGAAAAGAGGAAACGAGAAATAGAAAGGGAGAGAGAGAAACAAAAGACGAAAGAGAACGAGTAATAGAATGAAAAGGCTTTAAAATTGTGTAATGTTAAAAGCCATCCCATTTTAAGTACAATGCTATGCATTAATTACCATCTCAAAGACATAAATGCAAATTTAATCCAAATTTTGTCTCCGATCAGTGAATGAAAATTTTATTTATATGATCTCCAGCAATCTGAGATCAAGAATACAAATAAATGAATTAATTAGTAGGTGATAGGAAGGATGATGGATGTAAGTGAGAGAAGAAGAGAGGGGAGAGAGCCATGTATGAAGGCGTCGCTGATCGCTTCAGAAGTTATATTTTAATATGCAAATACGTCAGAGTAATGAAAATGCAATGCTCCCTGCCATTTTTTCGTATGTCAATCGCTTTAATATTCTTTTCTTACTTCGTCTGTAACCCAGAGGGCCGGCGAGCATTTCCTATTTATTTTTACTTTTCTTTTGACACTAAGCAGTTTGTTCAGCAAAAAGCTCTCAAATTCCTTTTTTTCTTTTCTCTTTCTTTTCTTTATTGTTTATTTATTTTTTGCTTGGGAACAGATGTTTATCGTGGATTTCCTTAAATGATAATCATTTCTCATTTTTCTCTTCTTTACCCTTTTTTTTTTGGAAATTAAATTTATAAATGAAAAAAATATGACATGCTAAAAATACGAAGAATTAAAAACCTGTTTACAGCAAAAACAATTTTTTGTTAAAAAATCAAAGTTTTTTTGTTTTGTTAAATTTTAAACAAATTCAAAAAACTTCTTTCAAGATATTGATTGAATTAGGTTATTATTAGAAGCCGAGCATCAGCCAAATAAATCTTTTCTAATGAAATTTGACATTTCAATGGGTGAGAAAGTTCGAATTTCAACAAGCGAACTTTATGCGAGAAATGAAAAAATGAAATTTATCATCTGAAAGATCAATAAAATGAATTAATATCGTCATGAAAAATAAATTTTATATGTAGAAAAAGAAAATTTCCAAAACTATTTTAAAAAAAAATTTTTGATTTAATTCAAATTTCTTAAAAAATCTCTATCTCATCTTCTCACATTTAATTTCTCTTCATAACTAAAAACTGATATCGACAAATAAATGCAATAAATGATAAATTTTTAAATGATCACCTATGACTACCTGTGTTGTCCATCTAATGGTTTATTTCTCGATTTTGCCACAGTTACAAATCGTTTTTCATTTTTTTTTTTTTTTTTGAATTTAATTGTCATTTTTTCTTTTTTTGGGTCAATTCTATTCGTCTCATTGGACTTTTATTATAGTAAGAAGGAAATTGAAAAAAAATGTTTGCCTAGAGATGAGAAAGAAATAACCCTTCTATGCAAAACAATTTCCACTTTTTCATTTCCAATTTTGGCACAAATTCCACAATATTTTTTCCATCTAGCAATTTTTCGTCTAAAAAATGAATCAATTTGATTGAATTTGTTAAAAAAATTATTTTTTTTAATGAAAGATTGATTGAACAATTTCAATTTAAAACTTGAAAAATAAAAAAATTGCAAATAACAAATTGAAACGAAAAACTGGAAAATGGATAAAGCAATTAAATTAGTTCATCAAAAATAATAATAGCAAAATTTAGATTTCGCGGCATGATTTTTCTTTTTTTTTATTGTAAATTTGATCATTTGAAGTTAATGAATTTTTAACGAATTTTTTAATTACTCAATTTTTAATGCGAAAGAATTCCTTGTAAAACAAAACTTTCAAATTTATTGAAATTTTCAGGAAATCCCGGAAAAAGATAAAAATGTTACCGTAAGAATAGTTCAGTAGAAATATTTTAAAGAACTTAATTATTTTTTAAGAAAAAATTTTTATCATAATTAGAAAATTGAAAACTAAAAAACCATAAAATTTTTTCAAATAATTGAAAAATTAAATTACATTTAAATTTTAATTGTGAAAAATTTTCAAAAATATACTACAGTAAGAATGAAAATTTTTACATTAAATGATAAGGAAGGAAGCACTACAAAGTAAACCGATCACCCGTGTAACAATTAGGAATTCCTGATCAAGAGGAATTAATTAAATACATTCAGAAATAACTGAGGTATATTATCGAATTATACGGTGGAAATACTACTTGGTCTCGATCGTAACCGGTCGGTTCCCCGACAACAGACTTTAGGGGCAGGTCGGTCGGGCAAATCTATTCGCAGTGGCATGAATGCTAGGGTGTACTCCAAGGATGACGTGCATGGACAAGACCAGGTAGATGCGAATCATGGGTTTCTGGCTTATGGACGAAGCAGAGAACTGTGACGTGGACATGACGCTCTACAATAGCGCACCCTACAACCACGTGGGACAAAGCTAAGAAGAAGAAGAAAGGAAGAAAGATTAAGAAGATGATTTCAGAAATGATAAATGAAATTATCATACGGTGTGGTCCTTTCGAAAAATTTCGGAAAAAAGTGGCAAAAATGCTGCGGCAACGTTAAATTTAAGAATAATTAATCAATATTGTTAATTAAAAATGAACAGAATTGTATGCATTGATAAGTTAGATTGCTGAATAATTTTTTTATTTCTGTAATTATTAAGAAGATTAATAAGAAAATTGACAAGCAATAAGAACAACGATAAAACAAAGTTATGATTTTTCGTTTGTTAAAAAATTGAACATTTTAAGCTGAAATATGCTATATAATGAGCTTCATGCTTGAGGAGAAGGTAGGTTAGATATGAGAGTGTAAAAATGATATTTTTGGGATTTGAAGGTAAGAATTCCATCTGTTCCCACTCTTTCCATTTGTCCACCTTTTGTGCTACGAAGAAGTTGTCCGAGCAAAAATGCCTTGAATTATTATTGAAGGATTGTTGAATGAAATTCAACCCTAAACAATGAATTATTTATGGAGAAGAAGGAAATTATTGAACCAAACGTGAACATGAACATTTGTTAATGTGACAGAAGCATGCAATGATTAGAAAAAAAAAACGAGCAACGAACAATCGCAACAACAGCAACACAAAAGAAACATAAACAATAGCAGCAAACAACAATAACAACAGCATCAACAATAACAAGAAAAAACAATACGGAAGAGCAACAAGGAATAGCATCAAACAGTAGCAACAAAAACAAGGATCAGTAAATAAGAACGACAAACAATAACAAATACATCCAGCAATTGACAGAGATGAAATGGCAATTGAAGGAATAATAATTGCGGCGTACCGACTGATTAGGTTGGACAAACAATAATTTCACTATCAATCATTTCGAACATTTTGGTGCGTTTTGCTCTTGTTTTTGTTTGCAAGGGGCCGAAATGCCAAAGGTCAAATGAGTGAAATTGTTGAAAAAGTACAAATTGATATGAGAAAATCTGTATAATAACAACCAGTCGATTCAAAATTTAACAAAAAAGATTGAGCCATAATTTAAATAATAAATAATAATTCGCAACAACAAAATATAAAAGTTGAAAATTTTGCTTTTTCGATGTTATAAGTAATTAGCTATTAACATGAGTTAGTAATTTACTTGCTTATACGTTAAACGGTTCGAATAAATTTGTAGAAATTTAGAGGAAAGTTTTAGGGAAAAAATTATCGATCGTTGCAGAACTTTTTAATTTGTTACCAAATATCATTCTCATATTGAGGAATTTGATGATTTTTGATAGGAATTTTCAGGAATATATAAATTTCATCCACAACTATCCGAACGGAGTAAACGGAATTGTGGAATAAAATTCATCCGATCGTTGGAGATGACGAAATATAGTGATAATGATAATGATAGCGATGGTAGTGAAATTTGATGATTTCCTGAATTCTCCAGAATCCAATGACCAACTCGTTACCTATGAAAACATTGATTGAAATTAATCAGTCATATGATAGTGAGATGAAAGGTATGTCCATATCATTAGACGTTGACGATGATAACATAATAATGATGACAATATTAATTAGCAATCGTGATTAATTGATTATTATCACTGTAACAATGATAATAATCATGACAATAATCATAATAATGATGGTAACAATAGCAGTAAATAATCATAACAATATTTCTGATAATTTATAGTAATGCTGACAATTATGATAGCAATAATAACAATGATAAAAACTTTTCAAAGCGTTAAAGAATTTATTTTTAAAATTATACTAATGAATTATGCTAATGAATAAAAGTAGTAATGATAATAATAATAATAGTGATAGTAACAATAGTGATAACAATGGTGATAATGATAATGATAAATAATGACAATAGTATTAGTAATAGTATTGATAATGATATTAGTAATAATGATAGTTGACAATAATGATAGTGAAAATAATACTCATAACAACGACGATAACGATAGCAACGGCAATAAAGACAATATCAGAAAATAATGAACTAATAAATAATAATTGCAGTAATAAACAATAGTAAGTTAATTCATAGTGGTGAGAACGATGAGAAAGATTATCAAAAGAACAATAAACAAAAAAATTTAACGAATTCTAGTTTTTTATTTTCAAAAATAATTCATTAATATTTGACCATTAAAAAAAATGTTTGATTCAATTTAAAAAAACAACAATCAATAAATTATCAAAAAATTTTTTTTTCCAAAAAGTAAATTTTAATTAAAAATTTTTCTTAAGTTATTAATTTCTATAATTTCTTTATTAAAATAATTTCTCTTTAATGAAAAATTTTGACTTTTTATATTCTCATGCGATAACAAATATTCCGCCTATGGTTCCACTAATTTCGATGGTTTCAATCAAAAAAGTACAGGAAAATTAAAAAAAAATTTAATCAATGAAACTAAGGAATGGAGGGATTTGTGAAATATTAATATAAAATAATATCAAGTATATAACATAGACACAGCCACATACATACATCAGTATATAATATAAATACATACACTCACATGCACGTGTGCACTATCAACACACTCGCATACAAATGTGCAGTATAAATACATACACTCACATACAGAATGCTGTAAATACTGTATATTTTTATCTGATGACACATTTCATTGCTTTTTTTGTGCAACAATGATTATTACAGAGCGTAAAGTGTTGCGGAAGAATTACTGCAAGCGGAAAACTTATCACAGTGCAAGAATATGCGAGTAAAAGTCTTCACATTAATTATCCCACGATTTTTCAACTCCCAACACACCGTTTTTCCAGATCACAAAATATTGCAGTGGAATAATTGGGAGTTTTGAAATTGGAACAGTTAATTATTTACTAAGTGTTTCTGATTGAAATGAAGTTAACCTGAAATTGTTTAATTTCATCATTAATCGATAATTTCATGAATCATTTAATGCATCAAATTTGACAAAATGTGTTAAAGCGCAAACAAACAGAGAAACAAAAAAAGTTCAACTAAATTGACTAAAATTAGCTTTTGCATGTTTGCTTTACCGCTTTTGTCATTTTTATCTTTCATCACTCAATAAAATTTATTGAAAATTTTCAAAAGATTAGGGAAAACTTTCAGTTTTATTTCAATTTCGTTAGCAATTTATAGAATTCTGCAAATAAATGGAAAATTATCAATAATTTAATTACATAAATTAAAAAATGCTTAATGAAAGTTGAAAAACAATTTTTCGAAATTCATTCCATGAAAATGGTTGACAAATAAATAAAATTGTTATTGAATGAAAAAAAGTATTTTTCACAATCTCTATGAAATGATATAAATTGTTGGGAAATTTTTAATCGAAATCAATTTGATATCATTTTTACCCATCGTCTTTTTTTGATTTGATTGATTTTCGGCTTATTCGATTATCCGATTCTGATTATCAATTACCGTTATTTGATTAACTTATTTACTTTATTTTTGCTTTATCCGATCATCCAACTTTCATTTTTGATTTATCAGATCGTTTTTGATCTATCATATTTCTAAAACTTAAATTGAATCAATTGAATTGCATATTAAATGAAATAAATGTTTAGAAACCAGTAATAAAGTGATTCATTCGAAACAATTCATACAAATAAGTTTCATAAAGTTTCAAAAAGAAAAACTTTTCCTTCAAATGAGCGATTCAAAAAATGATTTTTTTTTTTGATTATTCCGTTTGCTTCTGTTCAAACAATTTTTCCTTTCATCACTTTTCATTTTATGAATAATTTCAAATAAAAATTTTTTATGCTTCAAGAAAATTTTCATTTTTGTACGATGCTGTGATTAATAGTTATCGTGATTGGTAGCTTATCAAAAATTAAGATGAAATGGTAAATAGCAATCAATGATAATGATAGTGATGTTATTATCATTAATGAGCACTAAATTATCATCATTTGAATTTTTAAATTTTGCACGAAAATTTCTTGATCTGCACGATGTTGTTATAATTGTAGAGCAAAATGATATATGATCATTACACAATGAATTCTTTCACTGTTATCGAACTTTTTCTTGGTAAAGCTATATGAGATACTGCACACTGCTAAAGCACTACCCGTGGTTATCACTACAGCACAAGCTTTATCACTGTTATCAATATATTAGGAACGACCACCGTTATCACTGTTCCATTCTCATTTTATGAATCCTTCCATAATTATCTCTATATTATGAAGTTCATCACTGTTACCACTGTATCGTGATATCATGAACTCTACCACCCTTTTATTATTTCCTGGACTTTATCACTATTATCACAATACAGTGGACTTCGGCATTACTTCACGAGCCCTACCATTATCATCCTACCACTATACCATTACATCATGAAGTCGATCACTCCTATACTATTTCATGAACTTTAAATCTATCGCAATATTATAAAGTCGATTAATGTTATCACCATATCATTATTTCAAGAACTTTTCTACTATTATCACTATACCATGAACTCATCATTATTATCAATATGTTATGAACTATATCACTATCACCATCATACCATAAACTCCTCTATCGTTGTCGAAATTTAAAAATTAAAAAAAAATTTATGGATCAATTAATTTTGTTTTAATGACAGAAATCGATCAATCACAATCTTTGACAACTTGCCATGTCATTTCCAGATTGGTCAGAAATACGGAAAACTTTTGCAAACTGAAACTTTACAATCATTCCGTTGTTTGATTATACATTCCGGAATAATAGGTATTCTATTCCGGACGAACAACTATTCCAAAATAAGGGATGCTCGATAAGGTTTTATTGTTCAACTGCTGTGGGACATTCGGGAAAGGTTTAAATGAAGCAGAAAACCTTAAGAATGGAGGAAATGTGTCGATGAACAGCAGACGTGTAGAATTTACACTGTTTGATTTGATCCACTGCAACTGCTGAAAGTGATCCTTTGCAGTACTACAAACATATCTACCTGGCCATTAGTTACGTGCCGAATCCTTCACAGAGGCATCCAACTCTCGACTGAGGTATAAATCCTGCTTTTGACTAAGGTATAGACCCAATTTTTGACTAAGGATGTTCAACTCTCGACTGAGGTAGAGACCAAAGATTGTTTTGCCATTCCAAACCACATACAAACGATTTCACCCATTTCTCCGGACGAAATTAATCCAACACATTTGCTGCCACCACTGCCACTTTGTAGAATTTCAGCTATGAGAGCTTTCACTTGCCAAAGTTGTCATCATTTTCGACATATCTTGACAACTGCAACCCTATTAGCTCTCTTTAATACTTAATTAGCCTTTTTAGAATTAGCCAGCTTTCACTTCATTTATTGCCTAAAGCTAACTATAATATTATACAATTTATTCGAGTAAAAATTTTATTTTTCCAACTTTATCCCGACAAATGACAAATATTCCAATTTCTAAATTTAAGCAAAAATTACCAAAAAACATTGCCAAATTTTATTCGAGAAAATTTCACCAAAAAAGATATTGAAAAATTATCAAAACAAAGAATTTCATAATTAATGAAAATTTTTCTTTTCGATTCTCATCGACAACAAACAACACCAACGAATATGTTGCAATAAATAAATCTTGAAAGCTCAAATTATTCATTAATTACGAAATTCTTCTTAAGCTGAAATTATTCATTAATTATATGAATTTTTTCAAATCACATTGTTTCTTTTCTTCGTCCTTTCTTTTTCCCTCTCTCTCTCTGCGTCCCTCTCTCTCTTTACCACATCATTTTTAATTCATTTCATTTCAATTTATCGATCGTTCGAACTACCACACCATCTAATGCAACATCATTTCCATTTCACAACATTTCCTTCCGCATTTTTATCGTACATCAATAATTTCGTTCATTTTCATAGTCTCAACACTTCTTTCATCGATTATCAAAAACCTCACGTAACATCTGCTTTTTTTTCCATGTATCACGTAATTTTTTGTTTTTAAGATTTGTATTCCTCCCATGTTACTTCATCCTTCCTTTAAGTCTCCATTTTTTCACGCAACCTCACCTTTCTTAGAATCACATTTTTTCACTTAATCTTTCTTTTCTTGGATTTACATTTTTCACGCAGCTTTTTCCCAAGATTTTTATTTTTTCGCGTTACTTTTTCTTTCTTTCTTAAATTTTTTATTTTTTTTTGATTATAGCGCTTTTATTGAATTTTTCGTACGATTAATATGTTCAATATACAAAGGTAAAATTCATACAAAAAAAAATGAAATGAATTCAAATCTTACCTTTCCCTTATCACTCGCCATTTCTGTACTAGTTATCTCCAATTCTTTCTTTTTTTTTTCTGAAATTTTACTTGGTAAGTGTATTTAATTGGTGCGATAATGAAAAATAAATAAATAAAGGAAATTATTTTTCCTTCTTTTTCATCTTCGCATTTCCATGGATTTTACATCAATTGAAGAATGTCAATCACTGAATTTAAAACTTGCAAGGAATGACACAATAGACTTGTTAGTCACATTTTAGTTGTCAACTCTTTCCATTAATATTAATTTCAATTAGTATGCCACATAGGTGTCATTTTTTTTATTGTCTTACCTTTTCTAATATTTTGAGTTCAATTTTTGGCGCAAAAATCGTCATAGTCATCGTTACCATCACCATCATCATCACCATCATCATCACCATCATCATCACCATCATCATCACCATCATCATCACCATCATCATCATCATTATCGTTACTTGTTGAAGTGGCTTCTGTATGTGCATGTATGTATGTTTGTGTCTGTTTGTGTGTATAATGACTTGAATTTTGCAAGACGTATTTATAATTAATTTTAGGAAAATGTTACTTATTTCAATCTTTTTTCTTTTTGCATTTTTCTGCTTAGTCCCTCTTAATTTATTATTCATTCTTTTCCATAAAATAAATTTGAAATTTAAAAGACTTTCCAGTTATTCAAATTTGAATTTTTCAAAAGCTTTTCATCATTCAAAACTTTTTCTTTTACATTTCAAATAAAAAGGAGAAACATAAAAAACAGAAACTTCAGTGAATGTAATTTGAGTGTCAAATAAATTTTCGTCGTTTTATTGAATTTAATATTTTTCGAAAATTTTTTCTAAACGAAAAAAGAAGCGATAGAAAACCATTTGCTTGCTTTTTGAAAAAAAAACTTTAATTAAACAATTTTTGATGGTTAAAAGAAAAAAAATTAAAATTGAAAAAAAAAATTCGACATTTTCTGAAATTATTCGACACTTCACCCCATTCTTCCATTTCAAATTAAAATTTTGCATATTACAATTTTCATTAGAAGTGTTTATAACTGCAAGAAAAACAAATTAATCATTTTTTAGACCAAAACTTTTTTTGCTTTGCATCATTGTTGGCAGACAAAATTTTCATGTCAAGTAATAGAAATATTACAGCAATTTAAGAGAATTATAGAAATAGATAATTTTTGATCTTAAAAATTTTTTTCTTTCAGAAATTGTTCGTATGGAGTTTGTTTTCTTTCTGTTTCATGCGTTAATTATTTCCGATTCTCCTCCTTAGCGTTTGTCCCACGTGGTTGTGGCTCCGGTATTGTAGAGCGTCGTCTGCACGTCACAGTTCTGTGCTTCGTCCATTAGCCATAAACCCTTGCTCATGATTCGGATGTACCAGGTCTTGTCCATGCACGTCATCATTGGAGTACGTCCTAGCATTCATGCCACTGCGAATAGATTTACTCGACCAACTCGACGCCAAGGTCTATCATAACCCTTATCACTTTATCATTATCTCTTTATTATCATCATCTTATCATTATCCCATTATTACATCATCGGTTTCTTACCATTTGTTGGGAAATATTTTCATTTTTTGTATTGTAGGTCGGAGGGCTGAGGTTTTGTGGTAGCGTTGATCGTCCTTTGTGAGCCCCAAACTTGAGTGATTAAACCATTTATTAGCGTAGTAAACGAATTGACGCAACTCAACAAACTCAAAAATGATAAAACAGAAGAGAGAAAGGGGAAACCAGGCCGACTGGTATGTAGTGGAGATATGGGATTTTAAGTGGGCGTGTAGTAAAGTTGAGAGGGCATACGTGGGAAAGGCGAGGATGAATGTGAGGGGAATACGTGGGAAAAACCATGTACCGAACAGTATTATCGTAATGCAGGATAGCATGGATACTGGTATAGAGGGCGGAGCTTGTAGAAATAGATCGATACTACATCAGACATTGATAAAAAATAAATAAATACATTTGAGGGATCAAAACGCAAACGTCTAAATCATGTCAATTTTAACTTATTAGCAAATTTTATCTAAATCGCGACTCCAAGATTGATTTGAGATTTTAACGTATAAACCATCTATCTTACATTTTTTTGACTAAATCGTTTGTGCTATAAACTTCTATGATAACCTGCGGACTTCGTTTCTTCTGCATCAGCTTCCTTTAGTTATCTCGGATTATCACTATTCCCTTAACACCTTATCATCATTATCTTTTTCTTATCGCCTTATTATCACTATTCCCTTAACACCTTATTATCATTATCTCTTCATTTTTTATCACTACTACCATTCTGTTCTTATCATTATTCTCCCTTATCATTTTATCACCATTATCCACTATCACTCCATTATCATCGTTTCTTTTTTCCTTATCACAAATGAAATAGTTTATCATCACCGTTTCTTTCTAGCCTTTCATTGGAACGAAATAATTGAATAATATTCACTCAATTATCCATAATCTTCTTTTTTTGCAGATTTTTTTCATCGAAATGGAATGATTCGTTATATTTGATATTGAATTGCTCAAGTTATTCGGTATATCATTATCATTACATATCGGCTAATGTTTGTTATCACTTTTTGTTTCTAAGCTTTTCAACAGAATGGAATAATTTAATAACATTTCTCTGGATCATCTAACTTGTCTGTTATATTTTATTACAACCTATCAGTTGTTCTTTAAATCACATAATTTTCGATCTCAGAATTTCTTTTTCTTTTTTTCTGGTATGATATTGAATTACTCAAGTTATCCAGTATATCATTATTATTAATTATCGGTTAAATCATGATTGTTGTAAGTAAATTATGTCATTATCATTGCTTTAATGATTAAAGTCGATTATTATTTTTGTCTTTTGCTTTCATTCCAAATAAAATAAAATTTTATTTTTTCTATTGAAATTCGTTTTTTCTTTTGAAATTTACTAAAATGCAATTTTTGTTAAATTGATTCAAAAAGAAAAAAAATAAGAACATAACAAATTGATCATTGAAAAGAATTTTTGCGAAAGTATTAGTGATTCGTTTGAAAGGTTAAAACACTAATTAATTGTTTACCCACCAATTAGTTGAACTTTCAAGAATTCCTTCTTCATTTTCCCGCTTTTTTTGCTTTTCTTTTTGTTATATTTTCACATTTTGTCTTGCTGCTTTACTAAAATTTCATAAAAGTTTTTTTTTTAGAAAAGATTTTAAAATTCCAAGTTAAAAAAGGTCAATTTTTCAAAATTAAATTTCGATGTTTATACAAGAAAAGAAACATTTTATAATGATTAGGCTACAAAAATTTCTTTCTTCCGTCTCATTATTTATCATTACTATGATTATTATGATAATTTCCCGTGATAAAGTGAAAAGTTCAGGCAGAGAACGAGGGGATAAAAAGTAAAAGATTATTTGCTAGGAAGTGAAAGACGGATAATTTTAATTAAGAAAGGATTATTTTAATATCATTTATTAATTTAAAAAAAGGAACAAAAGAATAAATAAAATGATACATTTAAAAAAAAGAGATATATGAGGTTATTTCGGAAAAGAGAAGTGAAAACAGAAATTGTGAAGGAATAGCTTGAGAATTTTAGAGATGGTATGGAAAAAAGGAAATTTTCACTAAAAAGTTGTGAAAGATAATAATGAGAGAAAAAAAGAGGTCAATGTAGAATGAATGCTTGGGATAGATTGATAGCGAATTATAGGAGAGTGTATAGTTGAAGGATGGAGTTAGAAAGGCTAGGCAAAATTGTGAAAAAAAATATCGGAGAACAACGCAGATCCATATCACTTTCTTCGAAATCGACGCTTTCTTTTCCCTCAACGTTCTTTTTTTTTTTCTTTGTGCCACGTGTGTGTCATTAAATGTTACGTGTCGAAATCTGATAGTTAATATTACGAAATATCCTTGATAGGTTTATATTCAATTCGAAAGTAATCCATTCCTCTCGATCAAATTGATCAAGGTCGATTACGCAGAGTGTATTACCTGATTTGTAACGATACAGTTTTTTCTGGATCGATAATTGTACTTTAATTTTCTGGTTCTTTTCCATTCGTTCATTATTTATTATCGTTAATCATTCAGTCTTTCCGTAACCGATAATTAGCAATCATTCAGTCTTTTTCCAGTTTTTTCCGGAATCAGGAATCATTTGGTCTTTTCGAGATCCTTCGGAATAAATTTAGGAGTCATTCAGTCTTTTTTCTTGTCTTTTTCCAAAGTATGCAATTATTCTCTATTCCTTTTCCGGAATGATTCACAAATTTCACCATCGTTTATCACGAACTACTCAATATTTCAATATACTTGATAAGTATAACTTACAATTGGTTTTTTTTTCTTTACCGTTCTTCACGTAAATAATTTCAATTTACAATATTGATTTTTTCTTCCAAATTTTACAAACTACCAATTAAATGTTTGCGCAGTGTAGTAATTCATGTCAATTTTTTAATTTCTTTTGGGAAATGGTTGACCTGGGTTCTTTTTTATATCCCTGAATTAGTAATATTAATCAGTCTATACGTTATATCATAAATACTTAATAACAATACTACCAGTAGTCATATTCGAGATACCAATTAATCTCTATGGTACCACCATTACTGCTTGGTCATATCCATGGTACCATTACTGATTAGTTATATGAGTGATATCGTTATTGTGGTACCATGACACCATCATTAGTTTATTGTGTCTTCGGCATCATTACCATTTAATCATACCGCGGCACCACTATTAATCGATCCACTGTTAGTTAATGATCCGTGGTATCTGTGTTAGTTGATCACATTCGTGGTTATTATTTAATCATATTCGTGGTATTTGTACTAGTTATTGATATCCGTGGTATCGTTGCTAATTAATCATGTTCGAAATATCACCGTTAATTAATTATATCCGTCTGGTATCATCATTAGTTAATCATCCATGGCATCGTCATCTGTCAATCTTATCGTGGTACTGTTATTAGTCTATCATATCTGTATCAACATGATACTCATGTTATCATTACTACTTTAACCATACCTGTGATGGTTAATCCTATCCTTGGTCAGTTGCATCCGTGGTACGATTACTATTCGAATTTTTTATATTTAAATTTAACTTTTTTTTGCTTCTTTTTTTTAATGGTGTTTTTTATTTTTGCCTTTTACTAATTTAATTTTATTCAGGATTATTAACATTACTATTGATTGAAGTTATTTTGTACAGAAAATATTCGCTTGATTCTTTTCCCATCCAATTTACACTGTTAGAAATCATCGGCGATTCTGTTATGGATTGATATTAATGGAAAATGAGAAATTTTTAATTAATTAAGGTTACTTTGAAGAAAGAAAGAAGAAGTGAGGAAGGCAATGGAAGATGAAGCGATGAAATGGAATAATGAACAATTTATTATAATCACAAATAACTAATTTCGGTATGTTTTTATGATATCCTGGAAAATTAGACAGTAGTAGCTTGGCGAACGTAGTATTTATCGATTTGTTGATTTTATTAACTAAAAAAAAGCATTAATATTTGTATTGATCGTAAGCGGTTGGTTCCCGATGACAGACCTTAGCGACGGGTTGGTCGGGCAAATCTAATCGCAGGCGCATTGAATGCTAGGGCGTACTTCAATGATGACGCGCATGGACAAGACCTGGTATATGCGAATCATG